>CM067525.1:5622753-5847753 GCA_034509495.1 Acestrorhynchus altus | reverse complement strand
GCAACACCAGGAACAGGGTCAGGGTTACGCGGATCCTGCACCCCTGCCCGTGCTGGTGGTGAAGCGCGAGCTGGAGAGCGAAGGGTACGAATGGAGCGCGCGCGACTACGAGAGCGCCCCCAGCGCCCCCAGCGCCACCCCCAATCCCACGAGCGGCTACTACTGCTACTTCCAGCCGGAGCCCTTCCAGCACACCGACGTCAAGGACCTGCTGGACACTTTCGGCCACGTGAACCCGGACGCGGACTTCAAAGCGGCCGAGAGCGCCGTCAAGCACGAGCAGGACTTCGCCAGCGCGTGCGCGCACGCTTTTGGCGCATACGGTGGCGAAGAGGACACCAGCACCACCACCAGCAGCAGCACCAGCAGCAGCAGCACCACCAGCTCCTCCTCCACCTCCACCTCCTCCACCTCCTCCACCATCGACTCGCTCCTCTTCTCCTCCCTGCTGCCCGAGAGCTTCGCGCAAAGCTACGCGCCCCGTGCGCCAAAGCCGTCCCGCGCGCGCAAAAGCGCAGCCGGCGGCCCCGGCACTGCGCCTCCGCGCGCCAAGGAGAAGCCCTTCGCGTGTCCCATGAGCGGCTGCGAGCGGCGCTTCTCACGCTCGGACGAGCTCAACCGGCACGTGCGCATCCACACCGGCCACCGGCCCTTTCGGTGCCGCGTGTGCGCGCGCAGCTTCAGCCGCAGCGACCACCTGACCACGCACACGCGCACGCACACCGGCGAGAAGCCCTTCTCTTGCGACGCGTGCGGCAAGAGGTTCGCCCGCAGCGACGAGCGCAAGCGGCACGCGCGCGTCCACCTCAAACAGCGCGAGAAGGAGCTGGAGAGGCAGGCGGCCGGTGCGGCTGCGGCTGCGGCTGCGGCGGCTGCGGCTGCGGCGGCCGGCGGGTGGTCGTTTCCCAACACGCGAGGGGGGCTTTTGAGTTAAACGAACAAATGAACAAAGGCCTAGAGCTTCTGAGGCCCTGGTGAGCGTGTGTGTGTGTGTGTGTGTGTGTGTGTGTGTGTGTGTGTGTGTGTGTGTGTGTGTGTGTGTGTGTGTGTGAAGAAGCTACACCTTGGAAGACTTCAAAGCTTTTGTGTAAAAAAACAATAATTGCAGTAGGGCTTCAGCATGACACTGTTAAAAATAAAGGTTCCGGAGGGTTCTTCGAACAAGGGCGACACCATAAAACAACCACCAACCATGTCTGGAATATTTGTGAGCAGCCTGTATATCAAGTGGTGGTTCTTTTCAAAAAGGTTGGTGTCCACACATCTCAGCAGAAGTGGTCAAAGAGCCCTTGGAAGTGTGTTTATTTTTAAGAGTGTATAAGTGCTTGCCCCCTTAATGAAAGGTTAAAGGTAGGACTGGAGGCCGGGAACTTTAATTGGAACCTAGATCTCCTCCATCCTCCACCCTTCCGTGCCGCTTGCTCTCTGTGCAGCAACTGCAGAATTTCAAGGAGAGGAAAAACTCTGTTCTGGGGTTTTGTTTTGTTTTGTTTTGGTTTATGTTTCTGTCTGACCTGTAGTTCAGCACTTTCTCCTGCTGGACAGCTCCTCCGACCTCAACTCCTCCTGAATGTATTGCACTTAATCTCCTTAAACTTAAAGAGTCTTTTATTCAGAAAACGAAATCGTTTGTGCTTTTTTGAGTCTTTTTATATATCTCTATATCTATATGACGTGAGCCACCTGTTTGATAACTCTTGGAAAATGCATGTTTATGTTAATGTGAAATGTTTTAATTAATAGCTGATGATTGAAGGCCTGGCTGCAAAAGTCAGGCACTTTTTACCTCGTCTGGCGAACTCAGCCTTGGCTACACCACGACTTGTGGTTCATTTGCACCGAGGCTTATGTTTGTTTCTTTGTTTGTTAGTTTTTTTTTTTTGGAAATTTTTGGTTTGTTTTGTTTCGTTCTGTTTGAAGATATCGTCACCGTTAAGACGAAAAGTATCTCCAAAACGAAAGGTGGGGAAAACGTCTTAGCTTTTCATTTATTCCAAGTCACTTCTTAACGTTTCTAATGTTGAGGCTTTGAACGTTTTTGAAGTCTGACTGGAAGAGATTGTAAAGAACTGAAAATCATCAAAGGGGGAGATACAAGGTTTGTGCAGGACAGCGATGATATAACGTGTTTATTTTTCAGATTTTTTTTTTTTAAACTGAATTTTTGGTTGCTATGCTATTGAATGGTAATCGTGTTGTTTAACAAGGAAATTTATTCTCTAAGTGTCCAAAATAATAATAAATATATTTATATGCCTATGATCATTTGTATTTTTCTAAACGTTTGCCTATATTTCCACGTTTACTTCTTTGGATATTGAAAATGGAAAAAAAGACATTTTATTTATGAACAGTGTTTCCTATGTGTGTTAAAAAGGGAAAAGCAGAGCTCAATGGGATTCCCAGTGTCCACAGGGTGAAAGACTCCTTTTGAGTGTTTGAGTGTTTCGAATATGACTTAACTGCACAGTGTTGGACCCTCAGAGACGTGACAATGAACGGCGACTTGTCACTGATGGACAGTTACCACTTTCAAAAAAAACAACAACAAACAAACAAAAAACAAACAAACAAACAAACAAACAAAAAAAGACCCACCACATGTATATGTATATAAATCAACAAACTCTGAATCACATGGCACTTGTAGTTCGTAATGTGATGAAGCAGGACTAGAATAGCACAAGGCTAAATGTTGCTGTTGAGTAACTAGGTAGCACACATTGCTGCATTTCTTTTTCTTTTTCTTTTACCAGTAGGTCTTCTTCTTCTACATGGAGGTTATAACAATCTTACAGCAGTCATATCACAATTGTATTGTACTGGGCAAAGTGGTTTGTTTGAGAAATGATGAGGGTATTTGGGGGGGTGTTGATGGGGAACTTGCCTTAAGTTATTTTTAATCTCTTCCAGTGCTGGGAGAATGATTTTGTACATACCGAGACAGTTTATACAAAAATACTTTGAATGAACATTGATGTTTGTTATTTTTATGACTGATGTTTATGAATAAAACTATTTGCGGAGTCTTTTAAAGAGTAATCCTGTGTACTTTGTCACAGTGATGATGATGATGATGATGATGATGAGAGGGCAGTGGTGGCTCAGTGGTAAGAACACTGGGTTGTCCGCTAAGCTGCCACTGTTGGGCCGCTGAACAAGGCCCTTAACCCTCTTTGCTCTGGGTGGTGGTGGTGGTGGTGGTGGGAGTGGGGATGAGGGAAGGGGGTCTATAGCATGTTTGACCCCATGCTTTGATGATAAAGTTATGGGTTTCATCAAAGCATAGTTACAAAATTGAACAGTTTATGTCTTTGAATAACAAGCCCACATTTCAGGCTCTTCACAAGTGATTAGTGATTTGCAGTGATCAGATTGGATTGAGGTGTCCAGACAACACCAACCTGTCTGCATGGGTTGCTGTGGTAACCACATAGGTGTTAGTTACTACATAGCCACACTGGTGCTACACTCTTTTTGGATTCCCTGCACTTCCACTACTCTAGATTTGTTGTGGCTGTTGTGTGTCATGTTGCAAGACCAAAAAGATATATTGCATCCAGAAGGTTTTCACAGGGCTTATTCCAAAAGTATTACAGCCTTATTCTAATAAGGATTCAATTCATTTTTTCCCCTCAAGATTCTGCAATCGATACCCCACGATGACAAAGTTTGCTTGAAATATTTGCAAATTTATTAAATTGAAAAACACCAAAATATAGCGTACATAAGATTTCACCGTCTTTGCCAAGACACTCAAAATTGAGCTCAGGTGCATCTTGTTTCCACTGATCATCCTTCAGATGCTTGATTGGACACCTGCGGTCAATTCAGTTGATTCGACATGAATTGGAAAGATACACCTGTTCGTGTAAGGTCCCATAGTAGACAGTGCAGGTCAGAGCACAAACCAAGACATGAAGTCTAAGGAATTGTCTGCAGACCTCAGAGACAGGACATTTCTACTGCATTGACAGTCCAAATGAACACAATGGCCTCCACCATTGGTAAATGGAAGACCTTTGGAACCACCAGGACTCTTCCTAAAGCTGATCACCTGACCAAACTGAGTGATCATGGTAGGAGGGCCTTAGTCTGGAAGGTGATTAAGAACCCAATGGCCACTCTGACAGAGTTCCAACATTGCTCTGTGGATAGAGGAGAACCTGCAGCACGCCACCATTCAGACCTGTATGGTAGAGTGGCCAGGTGGAAGCCACCCCTCAAATAAAAGCACATGACAGCCTGTCTGGAGTTTGCCAAAAGACACCTAATGGACTCTCAGAACATGAGAAACAAGGAAATGTTCAAATAAATTGAGAGTCAGTGTTGACCTACTGTATGTCCATGTCGTTTCCCAGTTTATTTGCTTACTCCCCTGTTCCATATTCGTAAACCATTCCTTTCGCTTTTTTTTTTTTTTTAATCTGTGTCACTATTATTCCATTCATGATCAATAGAACCCACCATAGCTTGTGAGAAAGCCGTCTGCTGCAGGAATACAAGAAATAAGGTATTGGAACACTGCTTGGGGCAGCAGGACATGCCAGAGGGCTGCAGGTTGTAAAAAGTCCTTTATTTCCTCATGGGTATGTGTCTGACCTCAGTGTTGTTAAAGGCTTGAAGTGAAAATTGAATCCATTGCAGACTCCCTTTGAAATACGTGTTCAGCTGTACTTGAGGTGAATTGCAGCTTTGCTCGCACCCCTTTTTGGGGGGTTTTAATCTACAGCGATCTGGCTCAGTAGACTACTCTCTTATTAACTCTATTATTACCTTCCGAACACACTGCTTGCAAAGCGACATGCATCAGAATACTGTCAGAACAGGAATTAGCAGTTTTAAGCGACTTGAAATTGAGAAACGAAGCAATCACGTTGGACTCCTGATTGAAGTGTAGACTTTCAGCCTTGATTCAAGGGTTTTAACAACATTGTTGCGATAACTGTTTAAGAATTTCCATCATTACAGGTTCAAAAGTATTTTGACAAAGCAACATAATTATAAATATACTCATATTCAATGCTATTACGAAAGAAGCCACAAAAAATGATTAAAATGTTAGACTGATATGGGCAATTTTTATTGAGCTAGACATAGAGAAGCAGTGTCTCGCAGTACGGTGTCGGTTTTAACACATCATGCCAGACATCTTAGAATAGAGTTGCCTAATGGTGTCCTGTGATAATCAATACCATGCAGATTGGACCTTCTCACTCTTCACTCAGGGATACATTAACATTTATGTTTATGGCATTTAGCAGATGCTCATATCCAGAGCAACTTACACAGTTACTCATATTACAGAGGTGGGCCACAGTGGTGTTGTTAGGACTTTTATTAGTTTTACAGAGTTGCATAGTTGCCCAGGTTGGGAATCCAACCCCAGTCTCTCACACGGTGTGGTGATTTGCTTGTAGTGTTATCTGTTGTGGCACACCAGCCAGAAAGGTCTGCATTGCGACTGGCCATGGTGCAGTATCTGTGTCTCCAAGGCGAGCTCTTGAGGCAGCAGCTGTATTCAGATGACTGTCGAAATAGTGCACCAGAGTGTTCGTTCAGAAAAAGATGCAGGTCTTCATTAATGTAATACTGGGCTGTCAAACTGTAAAATTTGGCATTGTGATTTTGGGGTTGGCCACGGTGCCTCCACGCACAGATTTGCTGGTCATCTCCACCGATGCAAAAAGCGTGATTTGTCACTGAAGATGACCTGCTGCCATTCGGAGTGACCCCATGACTGTCTGGCACAACACTATTGCAGCACTAAGCTCAGAAAACAGGTCAAATTTGCTTGTTTCCGCCCCGTTTAAATGCCAAAGGAGCTTCCAGTGCATGTTTACTACTCTGTCTACATGTGCATGCAGTCTCAGCAAGAGTGGGTGGGGTTTATTATGTCACCAACCCAGACATTGAATTATTGTGTTTAACCTATTGATCATCAAACATCTATAGCTGTCCACCCTCATGCCCTTGTTGCTCAACAGATGTGCAGGTGCCCGGATACCACTAGATATATAGTGGACATCCAATGTGTATAAAGCTCAGGGTGCTCAGGAAAACTGTCCCACCACCCTTGTCTCCTGGATTGAAGAGTCCAAGAACCTGTTTGCCTGTCTCCCAGGCTTGTGCATCAACTGAGCTCCAGCCTACCACAATCTGTTGTAAAGCGGCAGGCAAGAGCACTGAGGGGCTCCTCAGCGTGTAGCACATGACGCAGCCCACTGGCAGTACATCGTTTTCACCCACGCCAATGCGTAAGAGCCTGCGTCGTCTTCCTGACACAGTCCCAGCCATGGAGCAGCATGTGACCCACCACATGGACCGCTGCTACAACATGATCCCTTCCATCTACTGTGAAGCCTGGGGAGCCCCCTTGATGTTCAGTCAAGCTCTGAGGCCATTAATGCGCTCTTTGCATCAGAGAATGGAGTAGCGCTGGCTGCTGAGTGGGAAGGGAAATGGCCCTGAAACAGGGTTGGCCATAGCGGTACGGTAGCACTTCATGTGTGAAGCACTGTTGAACTCGTGAACCTATGGAGTTATATGCGCTATAGTGAGAACAGGCATTGGGGTTTGTGGGAAATGGAGAACAACCTATGGATGGAGCTGGTTTACGTTAAATCAACGTATTTAACATTTGGTCAACCACACCAAAAGGCACCAAAAAGGGTTTGGAGCAAGGCCTTAGAAGAACCTATTTGTTTCTATAAAGAACCTTTTAATGCTTTGACTTGCCAAAAATTCCAAAAATGCTGAAAAAGAGGGCTGCCCAGTGCTCTGGGCATGTGCGCTCACTGTTCCCTGGTATGTGGTATATGTGTATGTGTGTATCACTGTGTGTGGATGGATAAAATGCAGAGGTGTGTGCATTACAATGAGTGGGTCAAATGAGTATAATTATTTGTTTACGTATCCACACATTGGGGGCAGTTACATGCCATTTACAAGCCATAGGTACCTACAGACATGATACACATATCAAACAAACTATCTAACCATCTTATTGTTGTGTGATAAAGTATCAGTGAGTAAATAGAGGGGTATAAAGCCCCCCCAACATTGAGCTGTGGAGCAGTGGCACTGTGCTCTCTGAAAGGATGGTGCTCCATCCAATACTTTTGGGATAAGTGGGGACTGGTGGTTGATGGAGGTTGATGCTGATCATCCAACATCCTGATATCACTAACACTGTCGTTGAATGCAATCAGATCCTCACCGCAATGCTCCAAAATCTGGACAGTTACCAAATCTAGAGACAGTTACAAAAAGCATGGCAACTCTTTTTAATAACTTTAATAAATGAGCTCTTAATGAGATTTTCAGCACTACTCTCCCGCAGAATTTGGATCCAACCCTAATCTACCTCACTTGCCTTCAGAAGTTCTTGATAAACTTCGGGGGGGGGGTTGTTTAGATTTGGGTTAGAGGAGAAGAAGGGTCAGGAGATGGGTAGACAACCCATAAAGACTATAAAGAGTACTTTATAAGTTTTATATGTTTATATGTTTCTGTGAACAATGCTGACCCAAGGGTCGCTAGAATAAGAAACAGTCAAGGAACAATGTGCAAACCTTTGTTGTCTTGAAACTTTAAATGGCAGCCTTTGCTCCCGTTTCTGAAGCAATATAAAGCCTCTTGTGGATCACTTAGACCAGTGGGTAGAGCACCCTGGTCAATGGCTGTTCCTCAGAAACACCTCAAAGCTCTCTTGTTTGTCGAGCCACTGGCTATTAAAGCGCAACCAATAAATTTACACTGCCCGTCAAATTAAGTGTTTGCTTTCGGACGATGTAAAAGGCCGACTTTTGATGCGAAAGCCGGAGGTCTTGTTAAGTGCCGTTACTGGCTATATAGAGCTCAAGAGGCCCGTATTAATCATAGTCGCACTTCAGACAAGCTACACGGCGGCGTGACCGCTGGATTGATCCGTCCCAGCGCAATCATTGCGTGATTTTATATCCACCTTGACGATGTGTAGCCGGCAGCGTGCGGTCCTCGGGCGGGCTCCGTAATCAGGCCGCATAATCACACGCCTCCAATGGCAATCAAGAACTAGCGGATTAATTCGTCCGATGGCTGCACGGTCCGACAGTCCCATGTCTGATCCTGAAGAAGGGTGTAGGTGTGTTTTAAGAGTTCCAGGTGATTAAGGCTCAGAAGTGGCGAGGTAAAGGAGCTCATTATGCAAACATCTGAGTGTGTAATTCCTCGCCATTGTGTCCCCAAACTGAATTTCTTCATTAATATTACCGGTCAGGGAAGACGCTAAAGGATGGATTGGAGAACTCGCTAAGGAGTTTTTCATACCACGTTAAAACGGCGAGTTGAAACCAAGGGGTCAAGGAGTCTTATCTACAGCTATTCTCCTTGCCGCTACATCTCTATGGCAACAAGGGTCAAGCGTCAGCATGCGCCAAAACGGAATAGAGAGGTGAAATTTAGAGTGAGATAAATTGCCTCAAAGCAATTCAATCACACCACAGGACGACTCACAGCTGTCCTTGATGGAGTGGTGAGGGAACGGCAGGCTTGTCTAAGACCTCAGAATACTTAATTCAATGTGCAGAAACTTGAAAAACCAAAGAGTTTGAAGATCCTCACTTTTTCAATTGAAGTTACGCCCATTCCCCCATAAGATGGTCAACTTCAGATAAGACTGAAGTACATGGATTCTGGATCAAGGCACATGAAGGTCTTTGCATAGGAAAGAGGAACTTGAAAAAGTTCATGATCTTGGGCTTATTCTCAACCCTACGATTTCTAGTGAAAAAATAGCTTCATAGTCATGGTCAGCTCCATTCTTATCCTCAGCTTTTCTTGTCTAGCTTTCTTGTTACTTGTAACCTGGACCAGTGTTTCTCAACCCTGGTCCTGGAGACAGACTGCATATTTTAGAGCTTTCCCTGCTCCCAGAATCCATGTTTTTTGGTTTTAACTGAAGTTGACCATCTTATGTGGGAGTGAGGATCTTCAAAGTCTTTGTTTGAGAAAGATTGGTGTTTCTCTGGTCCTGGATGCACCTTGCTCTTAACATTTTTTGTGGATTCCCTGCTTCAACACACTCCCACAACTCTGAAATGGCTTGTTAATGAGCTGATTAGGTGGAATTCTGAAGAGCATTTTCTCTGTTTTCTTCTAAAACTGGCAACACAAAAGGTGCTTTCAAGGGTTCTTGGAGCAATGCAATTTCGGGTTCTATGAAGAAGCATGTTTGCAATAAATTTGTGAGTGTGAAGAACCTTATACACATCACGATATAAAGATTCCTTACCAATTCAGCGGTTCTTCACACTCCCACATCTCCATAAGGGATACATTCAATGGCATAACTCATAGAAGCCATTCAAGCATGCTGTCTTTAAGAGTCTACCGACATTTGGGAGAAATCTGGAGTACCCAGAGGAAACTTACACTGACACAGTGAGAACACATTGAATACCTCACAGACAGTGATAAGAGCAAGGATTAAACCACAACCCCAGGCTCTTGGAGCTGTGAAGTACACCGTGCACAATACCTGCGATGCAATTGTGCCGCCCCCACAGAATTCACTCCTATGTTATTTTATTCATCCTCCTGGTGTCTGTAAAATCATTCAGAAGCATTTTTTCTCTTCATGTATTTTGCGCTGCACGGCAACCTCGATTGCTTAAGGAGCTAAATAATATAAATTAACTAAGTAATTAAAATTACTATTATTACTCCATTACATTATTGCAGATTTTATTTAAACGTTGGCTTTTGGTTTTTCATTGATAGTTCTAGGAGATGATCTATCTCATGATAACTATCAAGAAACCGATAAGAAGCCTAAACAATGGAGTCATTGCTCAACAATCCTATAACAATCCACCATCTTCCTGGTCCTTCCTCCAATCCTCCAGTCCCAACATTACCACACAACCCAGCATTCCTCAGGTTTGAAGCAGGAATAAGTCAAGAGTGCTGACTGAAGTTAGATATGGCAGATAACAAAGGTTTGTGTTCAACCAGATCAACCAAGTGTCCCCAAACGTTTGAAGGGCGGTGTAAAATATAAATCTGGAGCTGAGGAACTGCACGAACAGATCGAGGATCAGCTAGACTGTCCAACTTGGGGAAGTCCAGCCTAAAGACACAAGCACAGCAAGCCGTTCCGGTCTCGTCCATCTTGCTTAAGGAAACAGTGAGTGGCAGGATAGGGCCTGAGCCTGTTAATGGTTACTACAGTATCCTGCCATCAATCCCAAGCTACAAGAGACTAGACAGGCCCCTCTTGTCTCTTGAAATAGAGGATGTCATGGGGAAGAGTGCAAAAGGAATTGCAGAGGAATAATGTACAGTCATGTGAAGACAGGACACCCCATGTAACCATTTGTTTTTAAAAAAAGATTAAATATACTTTATAGCCATTTGACGACATGACACCAGCATTCAACCTTCTCATTTAATTCACCTTTGGCAGTGAACACCTATATAGTCACACTAGTGGAGCAGTGGAGTGGTGGGCAACCATCTCAGGGCCCGTGGAGCAACTGGAGGTCAGGTGCCTTGTCCAATTCTTAGGTATGAAACAGCTATTGTATGGACCCTTCCCATCCAAACATTGTCCAACAATCCTCAGGTGATCATCAATGACCTTCTGGTCCTTCCTCAAACCTTCTGTTCACAACATTGCCTAACAATCCTCAGGTCTGAAACAGCGACCTGGTCCCTCCTCAAACCTTCTGCTTCCAAAAAAGCATATTAATCCTCAGGTTTTCACCAGCAACCTTCTGGTCTCTTCTCTAACTTTCCAGTTCCAACAGTGCCTAGCTATCCTCAGGTTTGCACCAGCAATGTTCTGGTCACTTCTCTAACATTTAGATCACAATCGTCCTGTCCCAGGAGAATGGGTTGCTGTTTCGAGTCTCGGCCCCTGTCAAGGCTCGCTCCTTGAGGGAATTGTTCTTGACATTATGAATTGAAAGTGCTGTAAAATAGTAATAAATTGAATTGAAATCGAATTAAATGAAGAAAAAAATACATTTTTAGCACATTTAAAAGCTTTAACCAAGAACCCCAAATTAATGGATGTACATGGAGTGTATTAGTAAGTAAGTTGGTTGGGTTGGGAGGGTGTGAGCTTGGAAGACAGTCCAACTTGTGCTCAGTGGGACAGTGATTGTGGTGTGGCTGACAATTGTGCTGTGGTAATGAGGCTTGGCCAGGGATGGCTGTGTCACATTGGGCCACCCATGTGTCAGTGTGTGTCAGAGAGAGAGAGAGAGAGAGAGAGAGAGAGAGAGAGAGAGAGAGAGACACTCGGCCACACGCACACAATGAGCTGTGAGACATAGAGAGAGAATTATAGACACAGGAATTAAGAGAGAGCTTGAGACAAGGAAAGAGAGAGAGAGAATGTGATTATGAGAGGGAAGAAATGTGTGTGTGTGTGTGTGTGTGTGTGTGTGTGTGTGTGTGTGTGTGTGTGTGTGTGAGTGTGTGTGTGTGTGATAGAGAAAGAGACGTGCTGTGGTCAGGGACTGTCACAACGCTCCCCTGCCACCTATGGTTCACCTCCGGTGTCAGACAGTAGAGAAACAAGCGCTTAGGCATAGTGAGGCAACAGTTACCTCAAATGAAGTGTACCACTTTGGAACAGGCCGGATTTCCCATGTGTAACAGGTCTGCCAAGGCATATGGCTCTATTCCATGGAGCATCTTCTATGGATTTTATATGAATGCAACTTGCCTTGTTTTGGCAATAGATATTTGCCCGTTTATTCTTCGCGAGGATGTACGCTTGCTCTGAAAGGGCATTAGGAAAATGAGTGGGTTGAGTAGAGCTTCTACTCATAACTGCTCAGCGGGAATAATCTATGCGTTCGCTAAGCGTTTCCCTGCGTGATTCACACAGCCACAACGGATATAACTTTATGAACCATGTTTATGAGCCTTAGCTGTGCTTTTTTTTTGGGGGGGGGGGTCCGTTTTGACCGTTTTCACTCTAGGTTGTGCTTAGGTAATAGGATGAGTAGCCTAGGAAGCCTACAGTGTGGAGCTGAACAGATTTCGAGTGGTAAAACAGCCCAGGCCTGTTGATGTCCTCAGCCTGCGACGTTTTATTTTAAGACGTTAATGATGTCCAAGGCTCTGAAATCTGTCTGGAAAGATGCCATGTAGATGGCTAAGTATATCACAAGGCGTCCAGCTCATACTGAAATCAGCCTTGACACTAAAATGCTCATTCCAGTGTTGGTGAGGTATGTATTTTTAGTGGCGTTAGGCAGCAGAGATGTTAATACTGCTAGTTCATGTGGGGTAGCTACATTAGGGTTTGTAGGTGGGAGAAGGGACATTATGATAATGCGCCTGACAGGGCAAGTGGGGTTGGAGTTAGGGTTGCTTTGGGTCCTGCAGTGCTGGAGAGGGACAATTATTGGTCTTTATTGCACCCTTTCAAATGTTACTTAAAGTCATGTGAAAAAGTTGTACTTATATACTTATGACTTGGGCATGTGATCTTCATTTGAACTATACTGGGAGATGGAGGTGATATTAACCTAAATAAAAATATTATAAAAATAATTAGCAAAATGTAATTAACAGAACTGTAATTTTTGTTTTGTGGAAAAATTAGGACACCCTACACCCTAATATCGGGTATTTCCTCCTATGGTCAAAATTGGATGTTTCCTATAACCATCTACAAGCAGGGACAGACTGGCCAGAAAATGAAATCCCAGTGTGCTGCTGAGAGGGTGACACGACCAGATGGCAGCACTCCCACCCAATCAAAAGCCAACCTTTACATTTTTACTGTTCTGTCCATGTGTACATGTTCAACCTGCACGCAGACTCTGACTGATCAGTGAGGGGGAGGGGCTAATGAAATCACTGAGCCAGATGTTGGGTTCTAGAGGAAACTGTGAAGCAACTGTTTGTTCTCTTTCTAGGTCCATAGTGTTCAAATTGCAGAATAAAAGTCCTGAGAAGGGACAATACTGATAAAAGCATAAATTATAAAAAAAATTCAAGTTATTGGTTTTATTTTATTTGGACCACTGTCTAGAAGAACTTAACATTATAATAATATAATAATTATTCTAGATAATAATAATTATTATTATTATTATTACTATTATTATTATAGCTATAGTAAAATAAAATAAATCCTTTTAAGTAAGTGGGCACTTCTTTGAGTAAACAGCAGTCTGACTTTGGCAAAACAATACCAGCAGTGGAAGGGAGCTCATTATGAATCGTAATATATGTCCAAAGTATGTGTGTGGAAATCATACAAATGTTACAAATTCCTTAGGGTACATTTTAGGCATATTTGTACATATGTGTTGTCCACGTCTATATCCTCAATCTGCATGCAGACTGATCAGCAAGATGGGGCAGAGCCAATGACGTCACTGAGAAAAGCAGCATGCTATGCTAATATATGCATGCAAATTGTACAAATGTTACTAATTTCAACTTCAAATAGTACATTGCAGTCATTCGTGTACATATTTTAGGAACTCTGTGAGGCCTGTTGATCTTAGTCTTAGTTACACATGCTTCGGCAATGAAACACGCTTTCATTACGTTTTTCCCTGTTTTGGAACGTGTAGCATATTTGAGTGTTTTGCTAAACGACATAAAAAGATGACATTCCATATTTTGAACTCCTCTCTAAAAGACTTCACATACCAAATGGGAGCATTATAACATTTCCTGAGCGTGTAACGTATTGGAATCCACAGAAGGTCTAGAACACAAGAGCTTTGAAAATGACAGAAAACCTCACTGTTTATTCTAACGGATAAATTTGATTAAATGCTATAACTAGACGGGTAGAGTAATCTCTTGCAGTGCTGTTAGAAAACTCAGGCAGGGTGCTTCAACAGAAGCTGTGTGATGTGAAATGGTGCGTATGTTCCTTGTGGCCATCCCCTTCTTTCTAGGACACAATGAGGCAAGGCCCCGACCTGCAGGGGTCACTGACAGAAGATGGATTGTCATTGAAACCAGTGGGGGGGGGGGGGGGGGTCAGGCAAGTAGGGGTCTTTACTGCCTTACTCTATCGGAACCCTGCAGAGAAAACACAGTGGCTTTTCCAAAAAGTTCATCTGACCCAATGTAAGGGTCAGAGCCACATTACAGATTCAACTGGTCCTTTATTGGAGCCCCAGGGTGTACAATTAAAAAAGATTTCTCCGAGCTCTGGGCTCATATTTTATACACTTTTGCACCTCAATAATGGCCATTATAATTATTACTCTGGCTAATTATCATTCCGTGACAACCGGTACGACCGCTGGCGCTCAGCTGAGCTGTGGTAATTACTCAGCCGACACAGGTGGTTGGAAGATCATCGGCTGTGCAAATTGAATAGAGGAAATTGCCGATGGAAATAGGAGTATGCGTGGTCGCGCCCCTTTGTGCGGTTAAGAGTGCCTGGCTCTCTCCACCTCATGGGGGGAGATATGGAGAAGGGTTGGCATCCCATGAGGAAGACATGTGTAGTCTCTTCTCTACAGCAATTATCAGCATTCGCTACTGAGAAGAAAGCGTATCCACCAGAGACCCAGACGGCCCATTATATGGACGGAAATAGCAACAGTGTGTTTTTTTTTTTCACATAATCGTTCCTATTGTGAAATTCTTTAGATCAAATTCAGAAAATAAACCTTGGCCCCTTGCACACTACTCAATTTTCACCAAGGCAGAAATGTGATTAGCTGTGTGAAATACTTTGGCTTTGACCGCTGGTCATACTGTAGCCACGGCAGATCCAGTCTGCAGGTCTGTGTTTGAAAGGCACTACTTTAGAGCGGAACGTATGTAGGTCAGAAAAGGCCACCTTTCACCACTCCGTCCAGAGCTCCAGCAAAACGAGTGCTTGATGTGGAAGGATACGTTCTGCACTGCTAGAAATGGTAAAGATGTCCATGCCAAAAGTCACTTCCCTCCTTGCTCTACCTTGTAGATATAAAGTCAGAGACAGTTTGTTTTGGTCATCCTCTAGTCCTCAGTCATCAGTGCTCACAGGACGCTCTTGGCTATTTCTGGATGGTGGACTGTTCTAGCAGTCTAGCGGTGACACTGAGAGGTTTAAGCACTCCAGCAGCACTGCTGTGTCCAACCCACCTGTACCACCACATACTAACACACCACCACCTCCTGTGGGGTCCTGAGCATTGAAGGACAGGGTATGACCTCGATGACCATTTTACCCTGCCTTGTCATACAGTCTCGTAAAGATAGAAAGTGTTCAAATTTCAGAATAGTCCTGAGAAGGGATAATACTGACACACGCAGAAATAAAACAAATAATACATTATATTTAAGTGGTTTTTATATTTTATTTGGACTATTTAATTTTATATGAAATTATAACTGTAAATATTCTTGTTAATATAATAATTACTACATTTCTTGCATTTACAGCTCAAAAACATTCTGGATGATCAACTTCCAACAGGATTTCTGAGATGTAAGCAATTTGTGTCTACAAAAGCAAAAACATGATCAAATAATGATCTCATGTTTACATCTGAAATGAAGACATATCTCCTATAAATACTTTTAAAATGTATTGGTGAATAAAAGTATGTCAAACTGCAAAGACATCTTGCATAATTGGCCTAGGATTCAGCATGTATGTAATTTTCATACCTATAGATTTTACCCACAACAATTTTAATCAGCAGTTATGGACTCACTCATTGCATCCTACATCATGACACTAGGTCTTCTGGATGTGTGATCTTGGTGCTGACCGCGGTGCCTCTAGACATCTAGAGTCCTCAGTCATCTCCACCAAGACAAAAGCAGGACTCGTTACTGAAGACCTGCTGCCATTCTGAGTGACTTCACTGTAAATAAATACTGGCATCTTTAAAAAATTGAATATTGTAAAAAAAAATGTTTATCATCTATATTTCCATCCCTTTTTGGTCAATATCACAATCGAAATAATCAGAAATCCAGCTTTTCAGATGATTAGATTATTTCTTTTCATGTTTAAGTCAATTAGTCACCAGACAGTATAATAATTTAAATAGAACGGCTTCATATATTTCACTTTAAATGTACTGAATATGACATATAGGACAGTGTACCTATTTGAATTAAATTATGAAGAAAATTAATGTCACGATATATGTACATGGTATTATACAGCTAGATAAAGTCTTATTCAAAGTTTCAGGTGCTCCTGAATTCTGTACTAGAAACAACCTTAAATATATTTTTTACATTTATTTCATTTAAATTAAACATTTTGGGCAACAATAAATATAAGAATAATGTGCACAGTATTATCTTGTATTGCATTATGTGTTAAGTTAATTTTAAGAAAGTAATGTGGCTTTAAAGATCAAGAATCCAAGTTGATCAATAGAGGTGCCAAAGCTTTTGCACAACACCTACTACAATCAAAAAGCAATCAGTGAAAATGTAATTTAATTCACACCTGAAAACTGCAACAACATGAATAAATAAAAACAGCAGGGTTCCATCACCTGTGGTGCTTGGACCCCTTAACATTAGCTCAGGCGGTCCCCGCTACCCTAGAGAAGATGGAAAAGATAGATCTCAAACGACGTCAGCACCTTTTGATCTCTTCACGTTCTCTGCTTGTTAGGTCTGCCATCTCCACTTCCTCTTGGGGCTGGCCAGCTGTCTACATCCATTAGGAGTCAATGGAAGCAAGATTTTGCTCATGTCCCTGACTGTGCCTCTCTAATGGAGCGCCGACAGTGGCTTTGATTGATCCGTCCCTGCCACCTTTAACCATTAACCAGCACTCCATTCCCAGCCAGTAGAAGGAGGAAACAGAGGAACTAAGCAGGAGCTTCATTCCTCCACAGCTCATCTCAGCCCTGCTGATTTTTTGTGCCTGCCAGGCTGGACTCAGGATGCCCAGGTTAAGCATTAATCTGCTGCGGTAGAGTGGCCAGCACTGCTCCAGGGAGATGGACGACCTCATAGGCCAGCTAAACCATTGAACATGTCAGTGTCGAAGGCTTCTGTCAGGACAAGTGGAGACGTGGTGTCATCTTCCCTCATTTATTTCTTCAGTTTGTTGCTCTCTGATGGGTCTTGGCTTGCCATGCGCTTCTAGGGACAACCTGTAATTGTTTTAGGACCTTTATATTATGGGAAGGTTCTTCATAATCACACACCTCATTTCAAACCTGATAGTATTAAAAGGTTTAACCTTTAGATCTCCAGGCCAATTTTGTGGGATGTTTTTAGCAGTTTTCCGAGATGGATTTCTCACTGATATTTCATCAAGCTATAATCAGACTTAGATAGGGTTAGATACTAGTTATTGTAGTTTGAAATATGTGTATCATGTCTGTAGGTTAGTCTGATCCTGAGATATGAAGCCTAAGGAGCCAAAGGAACCCTAAAAGAACCATTTTTGGAATCTTTATTTTAAAAAATTCAGGTTTTACTAAATGCTTTCTGAGCAAAGTCATCAAAGAGATGTGCACATAACTGAGGGCAGAAACCAACAGAAAACTCTTCACACTAGAGAACAACAATGACAAGGAGCTGTTGCAGTAAAACACCACCAAGCATTTAGAGAAGTTGCATAGGGTTGTCAAAGTGCCTGTAATGAAGATTAAAGCTGATCTGGCATCATACAAAATTGTATGAAGACATCATGACACTAGGTCTGCTGGATGTGTGATCTTGGTGCTGACCATGGTGCCTCTCCACCAAGACAAAAGCAGGACTCGTTACTGAAGACCTGCTGCCATTCTGAGTGACTCCATAACAGTCTTGCGTGACTCAACTGCAGTCTGCATTGCAATTGGTTGATTCCTTCTGGTTGCAACAATTTTTGATAATGAGTGTATATATGTATAACTCACCTGGGAAAGAGATGTCACCCAGATGTACAAGGCCAATGTTGAGATGCTCAGTGTCCCAACAAGGCATGGACTCTGAAGGTGCCCTGTGGTTTCTGAAACCAAGACAGCAGATCCTTTAAGTACTGTAATTTGTGAGATGGGACCTCAATTAGCATTAGTCAACCTTGGATGCCCATGACAATGACCCATGATTTTCCTTCCTTGGAGAACCTTTGGTAGGTACTGACCACTGCCTACTGCGGACATCCCACACAAACTCTCTGATGTTCAGGAGACTTTCTGACCCAGTCACCTAGACATCATAATTTTCAAACTGTCTCAGATTCTTATGCTTGTCCATTTTCTTGCTATCAACACATCAACCCTGCTTGACAGGTACCATTGTAAACAGATAATCAATGTGATCGACTTCAAACCGACCATCAAACCGCTGTGGTGGAAGAATAGCAGACATCCTGAAGGTGATAAGAAGGTTTGTCAATACATCAACTGAGGCTTTTGTAAAAAAATGCACTCCCTTAACACTTCCTTTGACATTACATTTACGGACCTCACTGAGAGCAGCTCCATTTGCTATTTAAGTCACTTTGACCTGTACTACTGCATGGCATTTACACTATATTAATAACCAGTCCATTTCATAAATGGTGTTACAGTCAAATAGGTTTAATAGCTTTTGATGGTATCCCTGAACCACAAAGCAGTACACTTACAGACCACATCAGTAGATTCACCTACCTTCTAGCTCTGCCTGATAACACTGTTTTATCCCATACGTTGCTTCACAATCTATGTAAGCCTTGGTCAGAAACCAGCCTACGGTGTATGGGATGGAGGCTGACCAATTTTGCACAACAACAGATGATCTACAGTCTATATTTGTACATCTATATAGGCCCTATATGGTAGATGGACCTCATAAAGTGGCCAGTGAGTGGACATACTAGGTTGCTAATAAAGTGGATGGTGAGTGTATTCGCTGCACCTTCATATCTATGTACCACACATTACTGTCCAATACAAGAGGCCCACAATCTTATAGTGGTTCCAAAAATGGGCAACATGCAGATGATCTGAGCTGGCACTTTCCTTATGAACGCCCATGACACTCAAAGGGGGAGATGAGTAGAGGTGAAATAGGGTAAAACTGAGGTATGACCTGTTTTTTAAAGGGCTTGTTTAAAAAAAACACACGTCCTGGTCCTTGGTCCTTGGTGTACCATGCAAATAGTTGCACAAATAGGACCACTGGTTGCAGGACCTCTTTACCATAACATTGGAAGGAAGACCAAAGGTGATCTGGTATCATATAAAATTGCGTCTCACACCATGACGCCAGGCCTTCTGAACGTGTGGTTTGTGACAAAAACATTGATCTCGTCGCTGATCTACACTCAGGAATTCGTTGGTCGCCTCCAGCAAGCAAACGCTGCTGTTCTTAAAGACTCTTGTGCTGTCCCAGCTAATACATTCCATAAATGTGAGCTAACCTACACCATGTTTTTATTTCACTGTTTTGATGCCACAAAAATGATCTGTATATCTCAATTAAAAATGCACTGATTAATCAGCCAATGACTGGAATCTGTTCAAGCCCTTCACAGTTGCATGGGGTGTGTCAGAGGTGCCTCTAGGACCAGGGTTGAGAAACACTGACCTAGTTTTTTTTAATTTTTGAAATTTTTACATGAAAAACATTTCTATTTTATTTCAGAATTGTAATATGTGTAGTGCCACCTCTTCATATTCAAGTCCCAAGGATTAGTTCGTGAACAAGACACGATACAGAGCAGCCAATCAAAACGTTCCTCATTTGCATAGATCAGGGACTTACACGTGGTGAATAACATTTCAGTTCTAAAGGTGGGCATCAAGAATGTCAAATATGGACCCTTTAACAACAGGTTTCTTCAGTTGCCTTCTCCGACTGACCTTTTGTCTGTACTTCCCCAGAAATTTCTGTTGGAGTGTAGCCAACAGTGAGTGTTCCGACTGGGATTTCATCCTCCCTCGAGTTACTCAAGCCAGTTTTTCAGCTGATTGCTGAGCCGCTCGTGTGTTTGCACAGTCGAATCTGAACTGAGTACTGAAGCCATATCAGTCACTGTTTGGTGCACACATACAAAACCACCTGCAGCACAACAGTGGCCTTTCCTACCTGCGATCCACCTCTCATCGCCTGAAATGCCTCTATTTTTAGTTTACAAGTATCCCTCGCCATTTACATAAAAGCTTCTATATATATCTTAATTCGGGCAAAATGACAGCGTTTTGATGAGACCTCTAGCCAGAAGGGGGGAGGGGGCCGAATTAACATACCACGGCTGTTAAATCTATTAACATGCAAATCGATGCAACAACTCAATAGCCTGTTGTCATACCTACTCTGAAAGCCCAAATAAGTTCCAACGGAAAAAAATAAATAAATAAAATAAAATGATAAAAAAAAAAAAAAAAAACTGCACAAGAGCCCTACTTGATAAGACATACTCTGTTACTATGGCAACATCTCTGGCTCAAGCTAAGAATGCAGAGGTTTTGTATTATTGTCATGGCTCATGCGTTCATTGGCAACGTGGCATTAATGGCTTTCTGCTATGCATCGCCACTTAAGGCATCTCGCAGCGCCTTCGCTCCCAGACAGTCACGTGATGCGCAAAATTGCATACTGTAACTATGGCATCAGATTCATGCCAACATCTTACACAACGAAAGCCCTCAAAGTGTGCAGATGAAAGTCCGGCCTATACAGGCCCTTGACGTTTCTGGGGCTGCGCTGGCTGTGGCGGCTAGATGGATATTCACGCTGTGCAGTGCTTATGCATTACAGATACGCCGTTCACGTTCCCTTTCTTTCCTGAAAATGTTGAATCGCAAGCCCTGTACGGTCATCACGCAAAGACAAAACATCCAGCCTGTAGGCCCTTTGGACGCCTCTGGTACTTCACGGGCTTGTAGGTTACACTAGCGGCTAGATTGATATTCATGTTGCGTGCCAGTCATGAACATGCCATTCACCTTTTCTTTTGTTCACCGATGTGTTCGGTCCACTTGGTGCGTTTAATGACCACTTGAAGCTTTCTGTTGGCATGGACTTCACTTAAGTTGCGTTTCTCTTTATTTTAGTCTATTATGCTATTCCCCCAAAAAAAGAGCAAATTATTGCTGGGGGACGTGGGGGGGCAGTTCCGAATTTCACTTCATCAAATCCACTTCATTACTTTAATTCATTAAAGAGATATTCGCAGAATTGAAGGAGAGGGGCTTTGGCCGTTGAGTGAATTTCAATTAAGCTCACCTGAAGTTCTGTTGGTTTGCTCAAAATGGTGGTTTTTGTAGATTTTTGCATTCGTTTCTGTGTCCAGGCCGATATTCGAAAAGCGTACTGTCAATGGAGGCCTGTTTAGGTTCTTCTTTATATAGCTCAGCCTAAGGCCAAATGGATTTGTGTGCTTTTGTTTCCCCCAAGGACCTTTATTTGTGTGTGTGTGAGTGAAACTATATTTCAAGTATTGAAAAGCACCTGAATATGTGTAGATATACACTGCATAAATGATTTACGGTCCATTTCAATCATTTTTAGCATACTGTCGCTGTCCAATGAAAACCATGTATCTCCAATTTGCCGTTCTGCAGGGTTCAAAACATCAAGAAAACAAAAACGGTCCAAAATGGAGATACAAGGTTTTTGCTGGACAGCAGTGATATGTTCAACAAAGTCAAGTCTTTTGTTGCTTTCAAGTCATATTGTAAATATCATATTTATGACATGAGCATGTATGAACACCACCGCAATCTCATTGAACTAGTGGGAACAGCACATTGTTCGAGGAGGCCCAACTTTCCTAGTTGGGGACGTGTCAGTAGCAAAACGTCATGGGAGCCGATGGTACAGAGGTTATTCCTGGAGACCGATGCAGGTTATGATTCCAGTATATAATTTATGTTGAGTTTGTATTAATGTAGTAAACTGTCATGTTTTATTCCAGTTAATTAAATGTTTTAATGTAAATTAAACGAGACATTTCCCTTTTAATTCTTTGACACTGAAAACATGAGAATTAGGGTTTAATACATCACTTAAAAATAGCATGTCTTCATGAAAACATCTGTGACAAACATCTGTCACAAAAACAAGCAATAAAAAGGTGTTACTAACGTCATACGACACATCTAGTAACAAAATGTGCGCCTCTTTAATTCCATTTAAAAGCCGTTTGTATGTCAGACCCCATGTTGACAGTCTGTGTACTGATGATCACAATATATCTGATGTGTAGGTTGTACTTGTGGGAGATGTTTTGTTTTTCCGAGGATTAATATCACCGATATCGATATCATTAGTCTCAAATGTTTATTTTGCCTTGTGTTACGTCTACGATATTACTTACAATGTTATTATCAGTTCTATTAATGTCTATATAATGTTTTCAGCTTGAACATGATTGATCTCAATGTTCATTTATACTAAATTATTTATTTCATGTAGACTTTCATTATTTAAAGTATTAAGTGCCACTACTGGCCCACTCGCCTGAATATGGGCCTGTACACCACTAGAAAGGGCGTCGTGGCCTACAGGTTGAGAAACCCTGTTCTTGTCTATATGACAGAAAGTGTCTAACAGAAAAAAAACATTACTCACCTAATATGTGTCCTATTCCCTTTGTTTTCTTTCAGAAAAGCCAAATAAACATCCTGTTTTTAAATACACAATGATTTCTACAGTTGCTGCAAACAGAGTAAATGTTTTCTTACTTCACTCTTGCTAACCAACTGACTATTCATGAATTGGTATACCAACTAACTGGTTATGCATGAATTAGTATACCAACTAACTGGTTATGCATGAATTAGTATACTGACTAACTGGTTATGCATGAATTAGTATACCGACTAACTGGTTATGCATGAATTAGTATACCGACTAACTGGTTATGCATGAATTGGTATACCGACTAACTGGTTATACATGAATTAGTATACCGACTAACTGGTTATGCATGAATTGGTATACCGACTAACTGGTTATGCATGAATTAGTATACCAACTGACTGGTTATGCATGCATTGGTATACCGACTAACTGGTTATACATGAATTAGTATACTGACTAACTGGTTATGCATGAATTGGTATACCAACTAACTGGTTATGCATGAATTAGTATACCGACTAACTGATTATGCATGAATTTACATACTAACCAACAGATTATGCATAAATTAGAATGTTAGAATAATTTGTGTAAAACAGAGCAACAGCATTACAAAACACATGCACAATCTCACATCCTGCTTGAAAATATGGCTGAAACATTTCTTTTAACTTATTCAGCATAATAACTGCTAAGACTAATGAACTCAAGTGCAGAGGATCTTATGTTGGATCATGCTGTCCTTTGCTGCCCTCTGTTTGTGACTGTATAGTAGTACAGGAAGAAAAATGCAATATTGCTGGGTCACACATTCCTTTATCTTCTATCTTCTATGGGCTTCCGCTGTAGCCCTCTAAACAGTGCCTACCACTATGGATGCACTGTCATGACCTTTGACATTCCATTATCCTTAACATGCCACGTTCACCCCTCCAGTCGGGCCTCATTCATATTTCCACTCCTGTCTCTTCACTCATCCTTGTTGTTTTCTTCGCAGAAATGACTACGTTGTGGAAATGTCAGACACATGTTATGGTTGCTAAGCGAATGGTGCCTAATAATATCTACACTAAGCATTTATGGATGAAGAGTGAGTGAAAAGCCCAGCACGCCTCAAACGGAGCCAATCAAAGCACAAAGGAGTTTGATAGGATGGTAATTACCCCATAGTATGGCTGTCACTTTTGATACATCTGCATGAAAAGAGTGTGGAGGGGTGTGTGTTGTGTCGCAATATGTGTGTGTGTGTGCACGCCTATGTGTCTAAAATAGCCAATTCATTCTTTTTCGCAGCTCTATGGGAAACGTCATCCATGGAACTGGCAGGTATAGAACTCCTTGAAAGGAGGCACGTCGGAAGTGGCAGTGTTTCGTCTACAGCATCTTAGTCGGTATTGCTTTCTAGAGCCATTATAACCACTGGAAACATCCACACTGATATTGTTTAACTCTACGGTACATTAGGAAGCCTAGATACACCGGTTGCAGTTGGTAGAGCAGGGATGGAACATAAACATAGAACAGTCGCATCACCAGATCTATCCCTGATTGAAAATGTGTGGGATGCTATTGGACGCTCTATCAACACTCCACCCCACCTCACCATCTGCAGAACTGAGGGAGAACATTCAAACTGCATGGGATGGATCATCACAGGACACCATTAGGAACCTCTACAACAGAAATATAGAACCTTCTAAAGGTTTCACACACTTTGTATACAGAAAATAGAGAATTAACATAATAGTGTTTTTAACCATGTTTAGAGGTGAGACGATAAAGTCAGGAAACAAAACAGGAAACAGTGGAACATTTCTTCCATTTTTCTTCTGAAATAAAATACTCAAGTTCCAAATCAAGAAATGTACTAAGGCAGCAAATCATACTCAGAAATATTCAGAAATACTCAAGAAAATACAAATCCATTAAATCATTACATGTACGTACAGCTGTGCTCATAGCTCTACATACCCTGGCAGAGTTTATTTCAGAGAATATGAATCATAATACAACATGACAATGATCTAAAACACAAGGCCAAGTCAACCTGCCACTGGCTACAGCAGAGAAAGTGAAGGTTTTGGAGTGCCCGTCTCAGTCTTCTGACCCCAATATCATTGATCCCCTTTCAGGAGATCTCAAACCAGCAGTTCATGCGAGAATTTACAGGAATGGGAGGCATTTAGCCAAGAATGGGCAGCTTCGCTCTCTGAGAAATGAAGTGCTTCATTCAAACGACCTCATAAGACTTCAAGCTTCATTGATGTTAAAGGAGGCAATACATGCTATTAAGAACTAGGGTATGTAAACTTTTGATCAGGGTCATTTGGGTAGTTTCTGTCCTTATGATTTTTAAGCCACGAACCACGAATGAGAAGAAACTCCCCAACCAATCAGCTCTCAGCAGCACGAATGCCAAACAATTTTGCATTTTTAATGAAGATTATTGCATTTAACAAGCTGTAAACAAGCACACCAGGGTTCACGATGGTTTTCACTTGGAAAGCAGTCAATATCTTTAAATGGGGCCACAGTTTAGGAGGCAAGAACGGGTGAAAAAGAAAACTGATGGATAATAACAGTTTAATTAACGAACTAATGATTTACTCTACAAAATAATGACTTATTGCAATCACGCCACTTTATTCACTACCCATCCCTGTACTCTGCTGCAGATTGGCACATCTCATTCCACTAGTTCCCAAAAAGTACAAATCCTGAAAACAAGCCCTCAAAACACCATGATGGGTGCATACATAATCCATGAGCTTCCACCCTTGCTGTGCTTGTAGACTTTTGGCTTTTACACAGAATCCCACTGGGTGGCTTTCTCCAGAAGCCAGCGATCAGTCTGAACACTGCTGTGAATATCAGTGGTGAAATATTCAGGTGAATTAAGATTGCATGAACCCTGAGTGTGTGTGTGTGTGTGTGTGTGTGAGAGAGAGAGAGAGAGAGATTCTTCTTTTACAGTAGTTACTAATGCAGACTGATCATTTGCATTGACAGCTGACAGGTTTCCCTTCAAAGTCAATACAAGAAAAAAGTTATTTATTGATGCCAAAAGACATTGACACACGTTTAAGTGTGTGTTGCTCTGGTACGAGTGGATCAGACACAGCAGTGCTGCTGGAGTGTTTAAACCCCTAAGTGTCACTGCTGGACTGAGAATATTCCACCAACCAGAAATAGCCAAAGGGCGTCCTGTGAGCACTGATGAAGGACGAGAGGATGACCAACACAAACTGTGCAGAAACAGATGAGCTTCTGCCTCTGACTTCACATCTACAAGCTGGAGCAAATATGGAGGAGTGTCTAATAGAGTGGACAGGGAGTGGACCACAGTGATTAAACACTCCAGCAGCACTGCTGTGTCTGATCCACTCGCACCAGCGCTGTGTCAGTGTGACTGCAGTGCTGAGAATGACCCACCACCCACATAACAGCTGCTCTGTGGTGGTCCTGTGGGGTCCTGAGCATTGAAGATGAACTACAGTCTCTATTATAGAACTGTAAAATGATCTTGTATGGTATGAGCTGATAAAATGGACAGTAACTGGACAAGGAGGTTATCATGTAATGGTTAATCAGTTTACGATATGTGCCAGCAGGGGGCACCACTTAGCCTATTCTAAACTGAAGCAAGTCTATTATATAAATACAGATTATATAGTTTAAATATTTATATACTGTATGTCCAAATGTTTGTGGATACCTTGTCTGATGAATGCATTCCACTACTTTATGTTGCACCCATAGCTGACACTACAGTCCTTGTAGAAAGGTTTTGCCAAAAGAATAGGACTCTCTGGAGCAGATAAACCTGAACCTGTATCCATACCTAAAGCCAGGAGTAGGATAGAGGGATATAAATCCCCCCATCATTGAGCTGTGCAGCAATGGAACTGTGTTCTCTGGATTTATGATGGTCCATCCATACTTTTGTGATGAGGTGGGGTGGTCATCATCCAACCTACTGACCACACTAACACTGACTGCAATTAAATCCTCACAGCACTGCTTGACAAATCTAGTAGAAGGCCTTCCATGTGTTTTTTTTTATTTTATTATTATTTTTATATATTGTTTTATTTTATATTTATAATTATATATTTTATATTTTATATTTTATATTATATTTTTAATGGGTAATCATTATGAATTCAATCACTTTCATTCCAACACCCTCCCTAATAGCCCTGAGATGAGTGTGGCCCCCAAGACCCCAAGACAAGAGGATTGTTTAGGGCCTATCCAGAAGCAGCCTTAAATGCAGTTTTAAATCCTGACCACAAGGTGGCGATGTTGTCCACATTGAAGATACTTGAAAATCACTTTGTCCTTTGGTCAAACTGTTCATGGAACAGGAACCAGTTACTACACACTAAAGCACCAGGACATTGACCCTCAGTTTCCCTTTTCTTCTTGGAACAGAAATAATAGAAACCCCATAAAGCCTCAGGGTTAAAACTACTTTAAGGTGGCACCTACGGGCCCCAGACTTAATGCCATGCGTGGGTATAAAACCCCCAGCATTGAGCTGTGGAGCAGTGGGACTGTGTTCTCTGGAGCTCCAGCCAATACTTTTGGGATGAGTTGGGGAGTTGTGGATGTGGTGGTGAGCATTTAACATTAACTGATCTCATTAACATTCTTGTAACCGAATGCAATCAGATCCTCACAGCAATGCTCCAGGATAATCTGGTAGAAAGTCTGCTCTGGATATTAGAGACAGTTACCCCAACAAAAGCAGGTTAAACTCTTTTTAATACCCTTGGTTTCAGAAGAAACTGTGAATAAGCAGGTGTCCCAATACTTTTGCCTGGATAG
The DNA here is from genome assembly GCA_034509495.1 of Acestrorhynchus altus. Lineage (NCBI taxonomy): Eukaryota > Metazoa > Chordata > Actinopteri > Characiformes > Acestrorhynchidae > Acestrorhynchus > Acestrorhynchus altus. The sequence continues at coordinate 5,820,423 of CM067525.1, read as the reverse complement.
TTTGTAAAGAACAACTGGTTTGACAGGTAATGCTGGTCAAGTCTGTTCATATATCTGCATGGAGTTGTAGAGGTTCCTAATGGTGTCCTGTGATGATCCATCCAATGCAGTTTGAATGTTCTCACTCAGTTCTGCAGATGGTGTGGTAGGGGTGGAATGTTGATAGAGCGTCCAGTAGCATCCACACGTTTTCAGTCAGGGATAGATCTGGAGATGTGACTGACCACGGTGTAGTATCTGTGTCTTCAAGGTGAGCTTTTGAGATGGCAGCCGTATGCGGACGAGCGAGTGTGTGTTCAGGAAAGGGACCAGAGGTCCTAGTGCACTAGTGCATCTCAAAAAAATTGGAATATTGTGAAAAAGTTCATTCATGTTCATGATATCAGACAAAACATCACATGAAGTGACGTATTTCATAAAATCAGAAATCCAGACTCTCACAATATTTAAATTTGGGTTTGAATAAATTACAAACCAGTATCAGATTTAAAGCCCACACATGATTATTGTTTAGTGATTAATAACTTTAAGACAAATATTAATGTAGAATTATGAGGTCACATGACCCCCAGATGGGCTTTATTTTAAAAGGGTCCTGCTCTGATCCCATAGCAAGACTGTTTACAGTGTGTAGGTGTGATGATGATGATGATGATGAAGATCATGATGATGATGATGATGATGATGATGACCATGAAGAAGATCATGATGATGATCATGATGATGATCGTGATGATAAGATCCTGAAAAAATCATGATAAGGATGAAGATCATGAAGAGGGTCATGACCATTTTGATGATGGTGATGTTGATGATGATAATGATGAAGAAGATTATGATGATGATGATGATGATGATGATGATGATGATGAAGATCATGAAAAAGATCATGCTGATGATGTTGAAGTTGATGATGATTTTCATAATGATGATGTTGATGATGATGATGAGGAAGATCATGAAGATCACGATGATGATGATGATGATGATTATCATAATGATAATAATGATGATGTTGATGCAGATCATGGTGAAGATCATGATCATGAAGCTCCAGATACTAAATCAACGGTCTCATTTCACAGCACATGCAGATTGCCCTTAAGGGACACGCACACACACGCACGCCAGTGCGCGCGCGCGCACACGCACACAGGCTCACGCACAGCCCGCGCGCGCCGCGTTCTGCTGCTGCAGAGTGCAGCCCGTGACGTCAGCGGCGGCGGAGCGGCTCCTCTCGGTCGGAGCGCGAGGAGGAGAAGAGCTGGGGCAGAAACGAGGTGAGAGACGGTCGGTCCGGTACCGGTGCCGGGGCAGGGGCAGGAGGGGGGGTAATAGCGGTTATGGGGGGCAGTAACGGCGCTGCGCTCCGCTGGGCAGAATCGGGGCGCGCGCGCGCTGTCGGCTGTAACGCGCAGTGGTTACATTGTAGCGGTGACGCGGTTACAGTGGTTACATTGTAGCGGTGACGCGTCGCTCTCTGGATAAACACCCTTTCTGCGCCTCGATTCGGGAATCGACGTAAACGAGCGGCCGGGAACAGCGCACCGTTGTCCTGGTCTAGAAGACCCCCTCCCCTGGGTACCGGTGGGCGAGGACTGGTGGTCTTCTGCGCCTATCTGAAGCCCCTCTGGTAGGCGTGACCCCGGGTGGGAGTGAAGCAGCAGCTTTGGCTTCCCAAGCCTGGAGCTGTGGTGACCACTGACCAGCCCACACCTTCACTGCTGGTCCAGATCTTCACTGACCAGCCCACACCTCCACTGCTGGTCCAGATCTTCACTGACCAGCCCACATCTCCACTGCTGGTCCAGATCTTCCACATATGAAGAGCTTAAGAGCAATGCAAGGTAGCATGTCCTCCAGTTCCAGGAAGAGGACTTTACTTTAGGTCTTAGAGGCCTGTGGCCTTGGGACCGAAATGCATGCCCAGAAGTTTGTAGTAAACACCTGCTCAACCAACCTTATCGACCGCCACCATATTTTGCGGCATCTCAGGTAGATATGTCAATGATTGCAGGGGATTTCTGGACCTGCTTGGGCACCAGCTTTGGTACCCTAGGAGCAGGATCTACAGGCCCAGCTGCAGGATTGTGGGCGAATGTGTTGCAGGATGCTATACAGTCTGCTCTTCTAAGAAGGCTTCCCTCCTACGATCATTGACAACATGGGTTCTTCAGTAAAGTGGCTCTGTGTAGAACCATGTATGCTCGAAGAACCCGGTGCATGATTAAAGGGTTGTTAGATCATGAAAGGGTGTTAGAGAATGTGCTGCAGAGGGTTCTGTATAGAACATTTCCAAATAGGGTTCTATATGGCACCAAAAAGGGTTGTGCTACTGTTACAAGGCCACACTTTTATATCAAAAAGGTTCTATATAGAACCCTCTACAGCCTGTTCTCCATCAAGGTGAAGAACCCTTGCATGATTTTCATATGCAAAGGGTTCTTTGAGTGGTCATGGTTCTGTTTGGGACCATTTTCTTTACCCAGATTTTTAAGTGTGTAGATATATGACTGATTACAGGTGTCTGATAAGACACTGGGTCTAAATCTACAGTTTCATTCAAGCTTTCTCTTTAATACTACTCTTTGTGGTGGTGTTGAACTGGAATAAGCCTTAGGTAATGTTATAAGTACTGTATCTAACCAAGAAGGCTGCATATGTTCCACTGTTTACATTGCAAACCTGCCTGATGAATAATGTCAATGCTGACAATAATTAAGTATTATTGTATATAAACCACTTATTATTCAGCCACTATAAATTATTCAGCATTTAATATATAAGGAATGTAGTTATTATAGAGCCCAATATAATCTGCTTTCCATGAATGTTTTATTTCTTCTCATTTCTTTTTTTTACAGTTTTATCTTTGACATTTAGAACTGTTTTTTTTTTTAGTTATAGAAGACAGTCACACATGCCACATACCATTTTTCTACATTTTGGATGTAACCATGGAGATAATTTAAATTATTTTTGTCAGTATTTCTAACAACTAGATTGACAAGGATATTTATAATAATACATTTATCAAAATGGTCCAAATAAAATTTACAAAAATAAATAACCTGAATGTCCAGTATTATTTTTGTTATTTATGTATGTATCAATAGTATCTCCCCTCAGGACTTTTATTGTGAAATTGTAACACCAAAGAAGCAAAAAAAGGTTGAGCGTTTACACAGTAAACATGCACTGGAAGCTCCTTTGGCATTTAAACTGGGATTTATTTAGTTGGAAGCAAGTGAATTGTAGCTGTTTCCCAAGATAGATTACTCACTGATACATAATTATGAGACTACCATGTTTACATCCTGATAAGTTTTGATATGTGAATTATGTTACTCTAATCCTGCGTTATGAAGCAATGTAAATGGCCTGTAACTAGCCACAAAGTGTGGATCTCAGGTTCTAAGGGTTGAGGAAATGTGTCATCAAAAATGCTTTAGCATGAAAATCATAGGACCCTGATATGAAAGGGAGGAATGGACATATGGAACTGCCCATGATTCCTTGTAATTTCTTCCTGTTCATCCTCAGTAGCTTCTCAATCACAACCCCTGTTCAGTGTGTGGTTCTAAACCCACATCTAACGTACCTGATTCCACCTGTCAGGGGCTTCTGAAGAGACTGATATGCTGGATCAGGAGTAGCCAGGGGCATCATCTGGCATGTGCCTGCAGGGCTATAGCCCTGCATATTTTTAATGAGCCCCAGACCTTCTAACATCAATACTTCTGCCCCCAACTATTCTGCCCCAACCCTTCTGCCCCCTGACACCCCGTTGAATGATATGACCACAACACAAAGTGAAACTGACTACTTGGGCGCCCTGAAACAAAAAGAAAACAACCCCACTTATTGACAGAATGAAAACGACCTCCAAGGACCCACAGTTGATTGTGGCTGGACTAGGGCCGATAGTATGGGGTTCCTCAAATACATACAGGACAGATGTTGTCTCAGTGACATTTCTGTGAACAATGGTTTTGTGAGAGCTTACTCTGGGTCTGCTAGAGGTCACATATGGAACTGTCTGTCCATGATTCCTTTATATAAGGGGTTAATGTGACAAACACACCTTTAGGAATCCTGTTCAACCTCAAAAGCCTCCCAAGCACAAGATGTTCTCATACCCACCTCCCGTTTTCAGTGTGTGGTTCTAAACCTACATGTAATGTACCTGATTCCACTCGTCTTGGGCTCCTGAAGAGATTGATAAACTGGATCAGGAGCAGCAGATTATGGTTGGAGCTAGGTAAAAACAGAATCTTGTAGTTTGTTATGGTAGGTGTGTAGGTTACTCTGATCATGAGTTACGAAGGTGGCACTCAGGTGATCTCCATTTCACTAACTGTGAAACTGTAAAAAGTGCAAGATCCTTGAGGAACTTTCCTCAATTTGAGAGGCACATCTTAAGGTGCTTCAAGGAACCTTTAAGCAACCCTTGTCATTTTGATGAAGGTTCCTTGAAGTCCTAGAACTAGGACCTTTGGTGAACTAGGTCAGTCACTTTAAATGGAGTGAATATTTATGCAGTAAATTCTAGTCAAAAAGCCACATTATATTAACCATGATTCCATTTATAGAAGCAGTAAAATGGGAAACATATAATGGGGTGAATACCTTTATAGGTTCTGTAGATGTAAGATTTTATTGTTGTGGGATATTGTTTATCCTTGTTTCGTGTGGCAGACTCAGTCCCTGAAGTGTGTGTCCCTGGGAATATGCGTGTGTGTTAGACTGTAGATTTCCCATTGATCGCTGTAGATGGTCTTTTCAGTGAACAGCCATTTCTGTGACCATAGCACTGTAATGAGAGATTGTGTTATTTACAATGTCAGACATTTGGTTGTGCCCCACATGCAATTCTTCATCGATCTTAGGCTCAGTCGATGATGCAGTGTGTGTATGTTTCCCTTTCTCTCGTTTGGCAACCTTAACACTGCCCTGTGGACTAGGATTATCATAACCCTTTAGATGTTTCAATGAAGGCTTTATTGACCGTCATTGACCTTAATTGGGGCAGTGTGGGTGTAGTAATTTGTGGACAGTTTTCAGATTTCAGGACTACGTGGTTGTGCAATGTTGCACCATAGACTTGGAGGAATGTTGTTACTCTGTACTTGTATATGGTTCAAACCAAAATACAGCCTCTTGAACCTTGAAACTTGGTCTGTCTGAAGGAATGACCATGGGTCATCATGACGTAAAAATAAGTTGACAACAACGGTGCCAGTGGGAGTATTCCGTGTCTGAAGTTGCGCAAGAAATTAACATTCCTCAATCCTTACAGTCACATGAGTACTGGGAAAACATAATAGAAGGCATTACCACCCACAGTGGACAGAGCAGTGGGTTGAAATAATTTTGACCACCAGCGTCAAAGCCCCTTTTAAAGAGCAACACCAACAACCTTTCAGTTCTACCTCCTTTGGTATTCTGGAGGAATGGCCATGGGTCATTGTGAAAGAAGCTAACCATAGGCTAACAGCATATCATTAGAGAAAATGGCTAATATAGATGCACTGCTCAGTGCTACCACAACAACTACGGGCCTAGTCCAAAACCTCTAGTGCGGTCTTAGCAAGTTGGCTACAGGCCTCATCTCACATTGCTACTGTGGCTTTAACATGCTGGTTATGGGTGCCATCTCACATCACTACTGTTGCGTTAGTATGCAGGCTCCAACCCTTGTTCCACATCCACCAAACATTGTTACTGTGGCGTTGATTCTTGAAGTGCTCTTTCAGTGCTATTGGATATCTACCTGAGCTCTTCTGCATCTGTTTAACTGACAGCGCCAATGCTAAATGCCATTGTTGCTTTGATTATGATACAAGCTGTGAACGACTGGAACTGCATTCCAAATATTAGCCTGCAGGTGTGGCAGGGTGGGACCTTCCTAGACTCCAAATGGAACAGTCTAATAACGAGAAAGCTCTCACCTCTTGCAGTCACAGCGAACCTTGTGAGGGACTTGAATTCCAGTATGTGAAAAACTTACATTTTCAATTTTTGTGCCTATGATGTTTTTCTTCTGTGTTGTACATGAACAGACAACTGTGGGTAATCAAGGACCTCGTACAATGCGTCAGTTCCATCCTCCAAATCGCTCTGAACTTTCTCGTTCTGCAATTCACGGCTGTATATTAAGGATCCTTCACAGCTTTCTGTGATGTAGCAGGTGAGAAATGTAGCCTACATCAGTTCCAGTGTAGGCTTTGGAATGCATTGTACCAGGGATGCCTGATACAAATTGTCCTGAATCTCATCAGGCCTCATTTTGCTTTCCTGCACAGATTTCAAAAGACAATTTGCAAATACCCCTTTCCCCCATTTTATGGCCATCAGTGGATTGTAATGTGCAATCACAAGAACATATCAAAAACCTAACAACCGCCCACTTTGAAGGCTGATGGTTGTTCAGGATGTTTCTTTGGGACAAAACAGTTAATAGACAAGTAATAGTTATGAAAGAAACTATTCATGATATTGCCTTAGTATATAACCAAGTACAGCCCAAGATTTAGCACCTTATACAGTTATCCGAGCACTGGCAGAAGGTATTTTCCATATGTTCTGCACTGCACTTTCAGAAGATTGATGAGTACTGCATAGTAGTACATTGGACAAGCACCTGCCAGTCCTTGAGAAGTTAATATATGGCATTGGCCCAGCTTATGCAGGAGCTTCCCTGTTTTGTGCTATCTGTAGAGGATGGGAGTATGAGGGCTGTAAGTGTTTTATTGCACTAGTGGCATGACATGAGCTGTGGGTAATTGAAGATAATTGGTTCAGTGGAAAGCCCTCTGATCAATAGGAGCCTGTGTAATCTCTAGGTATTGGAGTGCCATCCTTTGAGAGATACTATTCTTAGCCAAAAACCATTATGGAACAGTGGAAGGAGAAGGTGTGTCACTGAACACCAAGACTCCGGTCACACTGTTATGCCTTTAAAGTGTTACAGCTGGGCTCTGAGTAACTCAGGTTAGTTAAGCTAAACTTGTTCAGTCATCCTGCGATTCCTTGTTTGGGAAAATAGCATTGATTATCCTGTTACAGTGGTACCTGTCAAGGGGTGGGTCAAGGGGTTATATGAAAAATAGCCAAGTATAAGAATCCAATCCACTTTGACAAGCCCAAATTGTGATGGGTAGGCGACTGGGTCAGTACACTTCCTAAGCATTGGGCAGGAATGTTAACTTCGTAATGTATCTCCCCACAGTGTACCTGGTATGCAGTGCTTAGGAAGGGCTCCAGTGAAGTGCAACTGGTGAATGAGGCTCAGAAGCCATCTGAAGCTCATTCATGAGATCCTTGGAATCCCCACCTCATAACTTACAGGACATATTCTGATGATACCTCAGATGATGGCTTGGAAACAGCCACTGCCGTATAAGCTGAGGTGTTATCTTGTGAGTAAGGTTAAATACTGGCCAGCGTTTAAGTGAGTCATAATAATGGGTGTCAGTTGGACATATGTTCTGAAGTTAACATTCCTCAATCCAGTGTCACATGTACTGGGTATACGTCATAGAAGGCATTACCACCCACAGTGGACAGTGCAATAGGTTGTATTGATCATGACCAGCAGCATCAAACTGCTGTCTGGGTGAATGACGGGTCATTTTCAAGTGGGTCATTTTGTAGAAAGATACTGACCAAACAGCATAACCATAAGCTAAGTTATCTAACATAGATGCACTGCTTGGTGATGCACTGGCCTACAGACCTATTATTTTTATGTAAAGTTATATACTATCAAAAAGAACACATAACAAGCTACTTTCAGTCATTTCACTAATATTGCTTTTTAGCTCTTTAATCTAGCCCTACAGTATTTAATTTGGTACATACCCTTGTCGGGCATAGTAAGATGGAATATGCATGTAGAATTGGAGCTTTCTGTGTGCTTCCATGTATTTATTTTCATATAATGGAAACTATATTCTGTTTTTATTGCTGGATACGCTGCAAGAGATTGTGTTTTATACAACTACAAAAGAATGTCATGATAATGATTAGCCTTGATGTCCTTGCTACACATGTCGGTGCTTCCCAGTCCTACTCTTGCTTCCCAGTCCTACTCTTCTATTCCCCTGTACTGGAATTCCAGTGGCTCCCTGTTAATCAATTTTAGCCTCATTCAGCATTTCATAATGATCTAATGGGTTGAGTCTGGTGTCTTGGAGAAGGCCACCACTATAATTTTCAGTGTGTAGAACCGAGAAGCACTGGCCTATGATTTAGTGTGTATTGATTGTGTATTGATTTAGTATTACTGGTGATGCTGGTGCTATGGAGCACTAACTTACTGTACCTTACTTGATTGTCAGTTAGGGAGTAGACACATATGAAGGTTTGATTGGTCTTCAAGGAGATGCTTTTCGCCCATCCCCCAAAACCCTCTGATGGACTAGTCCATCTTGTCCATTCTTGTTCCCAATGATTCCTGGTTGGCTATAAACCACCCTAACCAGGAAGAAGTGGATAGGAAGATACAGCAGATATTTTACAAAATCAACAATTAAGGTTGCACAGTGATCACGTATTCCACAATGAGGAGTGTTGTGGAATACCCTCAGCTGTAGTTGGGAAAAAGGGCAACCACTTGCCTTGTGTGAGGCTGGGTTTCACAGGGGTATAGCTCCACACCTCTTCACAGAGACAGCTGTGATACACTGGCTCGATGTGAAACTTTACCTTCATGTCCCCAGTGGTCTAATTAAACGGTACCATCGCAGTACGCATGCTGCCTTCATAACCAGCTCGCTGGACTAAACGTGGGATACAAAGACAGAAATAGCTGTGGGAGCAAGGATAGTAAGATGGTACACCGATCAACCAAAACAGTATGACCACCTCCTTGTTTCTAGATTCACTGTATTTTGTATCAGCTACTCTTATCACACAGGAGCACTTAGTAGTTCTATAATTACAGACTGTGGTCCATCTGCGTCTCTACGTACTTTGTTAACCTCCTTACACCCTGATCTTCAATGTTCAGGACCCCACAGGACCACCACAGAGCAGGTATTAAGTGGGTGGTGGGTCATTCTCAGTGCTGCAGTGACACTGACATGGGTTGCTCTAGTACAAGTGGATCAGATACAGCAGTGCTTGAGTTTAACAGACTTACTGTCCTCTCTGTTAGACAGTCTTACCTAGAAGTGCATCTGTTTCTGCAAGGTTGGTGTTGGTCAACCTTCTAATCCTCTTTCAGTGCTCAATGGACATTGTCCACAGGACACTGTTGGCTGGATGTCTCTGGTTGGTGGACTGTTCTCAGTTCAACTGTGATGCTGAGGGGTTTGAATTCTCCAGCAGCACTGCTGTATCTGATCCACTAACACAGTACAGTGTCACTGCAGTGTTGAGAATGGCCCACCACCCAACAAATACCTGCCCTGTGGTGGTCCTGTTGGGTCCTGACGAGGGTGAAAGGTGGGTAACAAAGTATGAAGAGAATCAGACAGTCTACAATCTGTGATTACAGTACAAATGAGCTGGTGAAATGGACAGTGAATGTAGAAATAAGGAGGTGGACATAATGTTATGGCTGATCGATGTATCTGATTTCTGTGTAAGGTTTTTTATTGTGTGTATGCATTGTACACAGTTGCCCTGCTCCTTTAAGACCTAGGTGGTAGTCTGTAGTCTCGTTTCTCCCCTTCATCTCTCTTCATCTCAACACCCCTCTACCTCATCTGCCTCCCACTCGTTCTGCACATCCATCCCAACTGCATTGCCTCGTAACCTCAGCCAATGATGAGTCATCAAATGTGCAGATCCTGTCCTTGCCGCGCATCTCATTCTGAGCCCGTATCCGTGGTAACTGCAGACGTCCATCTTCACAGCAGCGTCAAAGGTTGGCATCACCCTGGAGTGGTCTCACGCATGCTAATAACATGCCAGCATCATATGTGAACCTCTCCACCATCCCAGTTCTTATAAGCATCCAGTTGGAGTCCTCCTTGTGATGTTTTCTTCACTGTTGGTGATCGGCTTGAGCTCGATCGTGCGTCAGGTTCACACCTCGTTTATCCTCAAAGCCTGGAAGAGGCAGGCCGTAATCAAAAGCCAGCGGAAGAATGTTGAAGACTGCAAGCCAAAAATCTAATTCTGGCATCAGATTGTGTTTGCACTGATAAGGTTTTGCAGGCTGAGAGAGAGAGAGAGAAGAGAGAAGAGAGAGAAAGAGAGAGAGAGAGAGAGAAGCGAGAGAGAGAGAGAGAGAGAGGGAGGGGGGGGGACAGATATTCACTATGGCACAATAGGGTTGGACCAGCAAAAAAACTAGACAAATAAAAATGAACATATTTACATACATTTTTATCTGAAACCAAAATAGGTTTTTGTTAATTTTCAAAGAAAAAAAATAAAAACATACAGTTAACCTTTAGAACACTAGGCTAATTTTATTAGATGTTTTTGTAGTTAATATACAAAAAAAAAAAAAAAAAAAAAAAAAAAAAATATATATATATATATATATATATAATCTTTGTATATTAACTACAAAAACATCCAACAACAAATTTACATCCAAAATGATGTCAAGCAAAAACAAATATATATATTTGTTTTTGCTTTACATCTCAGTGTTTTTGCACTGTATTTTTGACAGTGGTCCAAAAAACAACCTGACTGTGCTTTATTATTTTTGTTATTTATATATGTATCAGTACTATCCCTTCTCAGGATGTTTATTCTGACATTTGAACACTGTATGAACTTTGTAACTCAATATCTGGGTCAGTGATGTCATCAGCCCCACCCCCTGTCAGTGATCAATTGGAGTCTAGATGCAGGTTGAGCGTGAACACATGGACAGAGCAGTAAACATGTACTGGAAGCTCCTTTGGCGTTCAAATTGGGATTTAATACAGTTGGAAACGAGCTGTTTTCCAAGGTGGATTATGGTGTATCGTGTCTGTAGGTTTCTCTGATCGTGAGTTGTGAAGCCTAGAAAACAGCATGTAAAAGAGTTCAGCAGTAACACACAGGAGGGAGTGCTGTAACGTGAGATATTGGCACTGGTGTACAGTGGTCGTAGGCATGAGGCTGCAGGCCTTGACTGTATTACTGTGATGATTATTGGACTCTTTTATTTGTTTCGTGTTCTCCCACCTGTTCTCTTTAATGGTGCAGTAGATGAGACTCCATATGGGTGGGTGATCTAATCTGTGTCTCAAACCATAATGTATAGATAGAAAGCTGGTGTTTTGGGGGTCTTGTGGCATCTTTGTTTTAATATGATGATCTTGCATGTCCCTGTTTTCTCAAACAGCCCCCAGTCAGAGCACAACAGTATGTTTTATTGTCATTAAAATAGCACATAATACGTCCCTGAGTGTTTTTCTTACATAACATTTAAAGAAATACCAGTGCTCTATCTGCAGGATTAAGTGTCGATAAATCGGTGGCCCTAATAAAGAGACAATTGTAGTCCAGGCAGCAATATGACACAGTCACCCTGCCTTCCAGGAGGTGCTTCACACCAGCTAACAAGGGATTTACTCTGAACCAAGCACTACAGCTCAGAATTAAGATCCAGTTTATGTATTATTTGTGTGGGAGAGGAAGCATCTCTATGGCAACCAGACCTTAAGCTGAGTGCCAGTAGCAGCAGATGTGGCCTTGGTTTAGAGCTGCATGTGAAAGAGTGTTTTCAGACTCTCTCATTTTCTCTCTTCTCGAGCTTTGGGAAGAGGGATGAATCCGTTACCTCCTCTTTCGTGCCTTCTTTGATGGGGTATCGACCATCAGGATGGGGATTGTTACTGGAGAGCACGGTCTGCTGCTCCTGGATGAATCCGTCTGAGTGCTGGAAATGGCAATGGCAATGACAAGGCTCTCAGATCAACGGCAACAAGCGACGTGCCTTAGTTCATGGTTAATGCACAACCACGTTAGTAAAGCAATCTGTAATTAACAACATATTCAGTGTGAAATAAATATCAAATGTTGGTCTAAACAGACTAGTCCAATTGAATGAGCTGTTGATACCAATAATACCATCGTTATAATTAAGCTAACTTGCCAAAATCAATATGATTGTGATGTTGTGTTTTATAGTTTTCACTAACTCCAGCACACCTGACCCAACTAACAAACTAATAAAGTCTAGTAACTAATGGTGATGCGGGTAATTGACACTTCCAGAATATTTTAATTTTGATTTTAAATTGGATAAAAGATTAAAATTCAAATGAAAAAGCATCATAATTAAGCTACATAAAATCAAATGATGTAGACATAAACATAGATATATTAATTGCTGCAGGGTTTTATTTCATGTTACACAATTTTCTTTTTAAATATTTTGAATGTTTAATGAAATTCCAAAACATAAAAATTAAAATATAAGCTAAAACACTGGCAATAAAAGTATCTGCATGGATGTGTCCATTTATTTGTTTCTTATTGGATTATTGCAACCATAACAATTTTAATTATACTTTTTAAACAGAATTCTTACTGGTTGAGAGAGAAGATACACTTTCATTGCTTATCATTTTTTTAATTGAGTAATGAGTACAGTTCCTACCCACAGACACGGTGGCTTTCATTGCGTGTGTGTGAGTGGGTGTGTGTGTGTGTGTGTGTGTGTGGGTGGGAGTGTGTGGGATGTCTAAGATAAGCTTGCTGTCTGTATGGCTTAGTCTGGTGGTAAGGTCACTAAAGTGCAAGGCATCTGCACGTTAGCATCAGGACTGACATGTTTATGACGGGCGACAGCCTCCTAAGCCTTCAGATTTAATAGAGGGGTCACCACTGCTGATGCAAACAGCTGTGTGATATATAGCGAAGGTACCACACTACTGACCGTCCTGCACTGTGGTACCTGATATCCTTTTATGTGCACTCTTAAAAATAAAGGTGCAGCAGATGGTTCTTTGTGCAAGGCCATAGAAGAACCACTTTTCCATGAAGAACCATGTTTGTGATAGAGATGTGTGAGTGTTAAGTACCTTTAACATTTAGAGACCAATTTTATGGGATGTTTTCATAGTTTGACCAATACAGATACGGTTATTTTCAGAATTTGGCTATAAAATAGTGTTGTCCCCATTGTGTCTGCCATTTTTAATTTAATTTATCTTTTATAAATCAGTTTATAATGAAATAGTGTGTATAAAGAATGAAGGAAGATATGTCTTCTTTATTCAGTCAGTTATATATAGTGACAAAGATGGAAGAAGGATTTCATGAGTTGTCCTAATTTTTTCACATTGTTTTTTCACAGCTGAGAGCAGAGGGTGGAGTCAAGTAATGGAGCGTAAAAACTTTAATACTCAACATAAACTGACATAGATATAGATATGAATATCAATATATCACTCAGCCGGTATCCTGCTCTGTTTATATCCCGATATAGATATAAATATCGATATATCACTCAGCCCATATCCCGCTCTGTTTATATCCCGATATAGATATAAATATCGATATATCACTCAGCCCATATCCCACTCTGTTTATATCCCGATATAGATATAAATATCGATATATCACTCAGCCCGTATCCCTCTCTGTTTATGTTCAGATATCATTATAAATATCAATATATCGCCAAGCCCTAAAAGGATTTTTTTTCTGTGACATATCGAGAGTTATAGCTCATCTCCACTGAGGCCTGATTGGAACATGTTCTTTACTGCATGCATGCAATCAGCTTATTCTGCACATCATGACAATTCTCAGTGACTTAGAGTCTGATCGGAGCCACTTGAAGAGATTAGCTGCCCCAGTCCATTTTATTTACAGCTCTAATCCAAGCTGTAAACGAATTGCTTTAAATGTTTTGAGGGATGCTTTGGTAGTGTAGCATATAGGCTAGAAGATAAGACTGGTGGACTGTGCAGAACAAATTTCATTTATTAGAATTTGCAAAAGTGCTTCAATTCTCCTCCAGTATGGCTCCAGTATCAGTTCTCTGCATTCATTCTAATTGGACCTTCCTGACGTCGTCTCACAGGATGGTCTGATTAAACTAATGCTCCTCACTTCAGGAGGACTTAACTCATGTATGTCAATTTTATTGAAGTGAATTCACTGAACTCACCTCCATTTCTTCCCAGCATCAACCCTATGCTGAAGAAGATCTTTATTACCTCCTTGCTTTGCAGGGTCTTCTGCATAACACCGTATCAGTCTATACACACACCTCATTAATTAGATTCACTGATTTCTGTACAACAGTTCTCGCAACTGTCTTGCTGGGTTAATTGAATTTGGGATGGGAGACGCCAGTCTGAGACTAATTGACCACTCAGACGCCTCTGGATTCAGCCCCCTAGCTGCCAAGCTTGCTGGGTGCGCAGCATCCAGTGTGGATTGGCAGATGGTGCTATGAGCTGTTCCTTAATATTAATGCAACACACAATGACAGCTTGTGTAATGTGTAGAGTAATATGACGTTGTTTTAGGTGGATGGTACTTGAATGTAGGGCTGTCCGTATGGATTATGTAAGTAACTAATAAATGTGGATGGTGGAGTTAATAAAGAGCAACACACACATCATTTTAACCAAATCAAATCGAATATCACATTACACAGGTGTAAGGGTGAGTGAAAAACGTGTGCAAGTCCCTCCAGAGTTGCCAAGTCTGCTTATTATAAGTGACTTTGGGCTTTTAATATAAAGTTACTTACAAATATTGGTGGTCATGGCTTGTTATTGGCATGTTTCTAAAGTGTACTTGCTTAAATAGGCCTGGTCAAATGGACAGACCGCAAGGGGACCCCCTCCCGTGCCAAAATGGGTTAGAGCCTTGTCCCTTATTTTGGCTTGATTCCATAAACAGGGTTTCTTGTTTTTCTTGCAACATCTGGCAACAATGCTCATTTCTCTGCACTGTGGAGGAAAGGCCATTGGTCATCATTATGAAAGATGCTACTGTATTATAAAAACACTTCACAGCTTGTTAAAATCTTGCTAATAGTAACTTGTATAGTATCTTAGTAATAGTAATCTTGTTAAAATTAAGGGCTGTGACATTTACATTTGAACTTGTCCTCGACAAAACAGCAGCTGTGATCGTGAAGTTGTAACCCTGTCCCTGTCCCTCTCCCTCTGCGGTGTGTACGTTTGTGTGTGACCATGTGTCATGCTCATTGGCTAAGGTCAGTCTTACTGACCGCCGATTATTGATTATTGATAAAGAAGGACACAGTGTTGGAGAATTGATACAGTATCCCAAAATGTAATACAGCACTATACCACGACTACTTTCTGTATTTTCTGTTCCACAGATTGGCATTTTGGATTATTGTGATCTCCCAGATTCCCACTACCCCCACGAATCTGACTCTCCATACTTTCCATATTTCCATACTGCAGCACTGAAAAAACAACAACTTTAAATGCATTATGCAAGCCTGGCATGTTGGGTCACTGGGGATTTGACTGAGGTGAGACCAAAGGCAATGCTAGGACAGCGGCACTTGCACATCTGAGGTGAGAGACAATCCCGGGAGCTATAATGGACACAGGAATCTCCATAAGTGGCATTGAATGCAGGAGGGTGGAGGTGTTTAAACCAAGCGGTGTCATTATCTAGAAGATTCCTAAAAGCTCTCTCAGACCACTGAAACCCAGCGGACTCATGTATAGCCACCAATGTGGACCACTGTTCCCGGTTCTGACTGTCTCATGAAGAGAGAAGAAGCGAGAGTGTGGCTGAATAGAGTTGTTTTGAGATACTGTCCATTCTTTAAGTGGCTCCTTGATGTCCTCCCTCATGTCATGCTCTCAGCTGTTGGCGATGTAATGGTCAGCTTCATGCTTTCTCTGGAGCTGCTTTAATTCAATTATGCTGTCTGTGGGTTATGTAATCTATACCATAATAACGAATCCAACAAAAGAATGAAGTCCTCTTGACTGTTTTCATTATGGTGAATGCGGTTAGATGTTAAGGGCGTGCACAGGATTCTGCTGTAATATTGCCATACACTATGTGTCTAAATGTTTGTGGACACCCATTCTAATGAATGCATTAATGCAGACACATGTGCAAATGCACACACAGTTGGTCTAGCCCATGTAGAGTAGTACTGGCAATAGAATTGAACGCTGAGCTGTGGAGCAGTGGAATTGTGTTCTCTGGAATGATGGTGCTCAATCCAATAATTAAGGGATGAGTTGGGGAGTTGGGGATGAGGTAGAGTGGTTAAAATTCAACACCAGTGGACGCTTGTGTGTACTTTTATTGTACAGTTTCTTTAGAAAAGGCCAAGGAAGTGTAACAGTCTGGTGGAGACATTCCTGGGAAACCCTTGCTGCCAGTTGGAAGCCCTGCCATGAGAGGCAACATGTGTCCACAGGATGTCCTGCGCTGTTAGTGGACCTTGTATCACTACTAGGGGTGACCAACTGTTGTATGCAATGGCTATCCAGATTATCGCACCAGCAATGGGGGCAGTGTGTCCTGTATTTGTATCTAAAGATGACATCATATGCACTATGCGTCCTCACTGTTTTCAACAAGCTCTTGAGAGCTTGGTCAGAAAGGTCTAAATTGTGGGCAATTTGTTGAAATGACCATCCTGTTTCTATCAGTCCAGTGTTTCAGGTCTCTCTCAAAGTCTGTCAACTGGACAAAATGTCTTTGAATGCATTGCAGAGGCATGTTTAGCAGTCAGCGATCTTTTGCCAAGAGGTACACTACCCAAAAGTAGCCTTTGAGAGTTTTTTAAAGGGAAGAATGGGCAGCATTTTTACACCCTCTTGTGCCAAGACCAAGTATCGAATCAGACCACACATGTAATCATTTACATATCGGCTTGAGACATTACTGCATACCGATCTGGGTCCATTATTTATTAATTTTTGTTAATGAGGATATTTTGCAAATAGCAGAACAGCTGATATCTAATGGTTCTGAGCTTTTTTAAAATCCCTTCCCAGACTCATTTGCATCTACACCCTTTTTTCTGAAGGCCTCAGAGAGCTTTCAGGATCTGACCATGTTGATCGCACCTGCTGCACCAATCAAGAGCAAACCAAAACAATGTCTGAGGTTTACATAAGACAGGCTCCTCCAAGATCCTCTCTGTGTTGTAATTACCTGCTTGTCCTCCCTGTATTGGGATGTCCAAACTTTTCCATCCCAAGAAAACTGCCTTTCTATGTTCAAATGAAGAACAAATGCTGAAGGTCCTTATTTGTGCTTATTTATGTTGTTTGTGTTTTCAGGGCTGAATGTAGTGCCTGTTCAGAAGAACAAGTAAGAAAACATACAAGAAGACAACCATAAGAAAAGGGAAACCAAGAAGCTATGTGCAAACACCTGACCGAGAATGTGTGAGAAGCGCACAGTATGTGGTTGAACTCCACCCCCGTTCTTATTTATGGAACCCTGAGTAAACCTGAGATGAGCAGATCTCTCCACTCCTTAGACTGCGTGGCTGCTTTTTGGGGGGGGTGCCCGGCAGCCTGAGCCTGACGCCACCCCACCTTCCTGTTGGCCAGCCGCGGGAGCGCGGCATGGCCTCTCTGGACCTACCATACCGCTGTCCTCGCTGTGGGGAGCACAAGCGATTCCGGAGCCTGTCTTCACTTCGTGCCCACCTGGAGTACAACCACACCTACGAGACCCTGTACGTGCTGTCAAAGTCCAACAGTGTGTGCGACGCTGCCGCACTGCTGCCCCTTGTAGCCGACAGTGCTCTGGCTGCCGAATCCCGCTTCCCCTACCGTGAGCTTCCTTGTCCAGGTGACGAATCCTCCTCCTCTGCTGCTCGCTACCTTCCCAATGTGGAATTCCCCCTGGGTGAAATCCTGGTGAAGAAAGCCATGAGCTCTGCGGACGCCGGCAATGCCAACAATGCTGTGGCTGTGGCGGCCAATGTGGCAGCCAGTGCAGTGGAAGCTGCTTATGAGGAGGGTCTGGCGAGGTTAAAGGCCAGGGCTTTTGAACGACTGGAGCTCGATGAGAGGCTAGAGAAGCTGTCAGAGGAGGTGGAGCAAAAGATTGCGGCACGTGTGGGTCGTCTGCAGGCTGAGCTAGAGCGCAAGAGCTCGGAGCTGGAGAAGGCCAAGATAGAGAGTGAGAGGCTGAGCCAGGAGAAGCAGGATCTTGAGGACAAGGCTTCAGAGCTCTCTCGCCAGGTTGACGTTTCTGTGGAGATGCTCGCCAGCCTCAAGCAAGACTTGGTCAACAAGGAGCAGGAGCTCACTCACAAACAACAGTGAGTAGCCATGTCTGGGACAGTCTTTTATTTTCAGGCTGCTGTTTAGTCAGTGATCAGCTTTGGTGAGTTAAGTAATGGTGTGTTCTTAGAGTTGATTTCTTCTCTGATGTCTCTCAGATCATTTCTAAACCTTAATCACCTTCAGATCATTCTCATTAGAGCAGGACTTGAGGTCTTACCTAACTAACCAGGTAGTTTACTGAATAATGCTGCCCAGGGGTCAGGCTGGAGTCCAGTATAATAACTATGCTCAGCTTCCATGTATACATTACATCCACTCTTTGCACATTTTGTTATGTAACCACCTTTGAATTCTTAAATCTTTGCAAATGTATTTAATAAACACAAATATAAACACAAATATATAACATGTACATAATATTCATAGCCTTTGCCATGACACTCAAAGTTGAGCTCAGGTACGTCTTGTTCTCCTCAGTTAAAGGCACATGACAGCCCATCTGGAGTTTGCCAAAAGGCACCGAAAAGACTCTCAGACCATGAGAAAAAAAAAGACTGAAAGACAGAAACCAGGCACTGCTCATCACCTAGCCAATACCATTTCAAGTGTGAAGCATGGTGGGGGCAGCATCAAGCTGTGGGGATGGTTTTGTGCAACAGGAACTGTGAGACTAATCAGGATTGAGGGAAATATGACTGCAGGGATGTACAGAGACATCATTGATGACAACTTGTTCCAGAGTGCTCTAGACATCAGACTGGGAGGAAGATTTATCTCCCAAAAGGACAAAGACCTTAAAGCACACACTCAAGATAACAAAGGAGTGGATTCAGGACAACTATTTGAATGTCCTTGAGTGGCCCAGACAGAGTTCAACCCAAATGTATCTCTGGAGATATCTAAATATGGCTGTGTACAGACACTGCCCATTCAATTGACGGAGCCTGAGAGGTTCTGCAAAGAAGAATGGGAGAAACCACCCAAAATCAGGTGTGTCAAGCTAGTAGCATCATGAGACTTGAGGCTGTAATTGCTGCCAAAGGTGCTTCAACAAAGTATTGAGCAAAGGCGGTGAATACTTATGTACGTTATATATTTGTGTTTTATGTTTAATAAATTTGCAAAGATTTCAAACAAACTTTATTTCACTTTGTCATCATGAAGTATTGTGTGTAGAATTATGAGGGAAAAAATGAATTGAATCCATTATGGACTAAGGCTGTAACAACAAAATGTGCAAGAAGTGAAGCATTTTGAATACCGTCCAGATGCACTGTAGCTCTGTGGCACTGTAGAGTGTTTGGTCAGAAAAAGTAGGGTCACTGGTTGCAGAACCTCATTATCATAACATTGGGCAGTCAAAGTGTCTGTAATGAAGACCAAAGGTGATCTGGCATTGTACGAATGGCACACCATGACACCTGGCCTTCTGGACGTGTGACAACAAACCGTTGATCTTGGCATTGACCACAGTGTCTCCACACATGGATTTGTTAGCAGTCTCCACCAAGACAAAAGCGGGACTCATCACTAAAGATGACCCTGCTGCCATTCTGAGCAACCCCCGGACAGTTTGACTCGACACAATTTCAACTGGTTGATTCCTGTCAAAATGTGTGCCTTTTCACCACAGGGTTACCATGTTTTCAGGAAGACATCACATCTGTTAGTAAACAAACAGCAAAATCTCTCCGTATGCAGCACATTACCCAAATCCCTAAGCCACCGCTGGAAAAGAGGGCAAGCATCCGACCTCTACTTCTGTAAGATAAGGCGTTTGGCCAATAGTGTACAGAGGGAATGGCATGGCTTTCGTAATTCTTAATGGATGAGCTTAGTTCTGCTGCAACAAAAATAGCAAGTAACTGGTCTGGTAATGTTTTATTGAAAGCCTTGGTCATATAATCAAATATAATTGTCCAGATGTGATAGGTGACAATACATTGGTTATATTTGATAGGTATTGTTAGGAAGCCATATAGTCATTTCCAGCTCAAGCTCTGGCAGGATTAGAAAACTCTTAGCTAAGTTTTCTAGATCTTCAGGCCTGCTGTACACACACATCCAGGCTCATAGTCTTATTTTCTGTCCACCAGATGTTTGCCTCTGCTTAACCTAGGCTCATGCTTCTCCAAATAAAGGGCACCTAGCCAGTGGCTGGTGGTAGCCTTGACCAGAGGTCATACTGTAGTTCTAGTGAATGCTATGAAGGAATGCAATGATGTCATTGCATCAGCATCAGACAGATGTTTTCATTTGGACAGTATTTCAAACGATATTTGATTGTTTTAACTGGGCAAAATGTGATACTGATACATGGTGGTTGATAATAGGATCAGCAAAAATTATCATACAATATTGTCATATATTGTAAGTTGATAATGTCATTATCTTAACAGGCCTAGTCTTCAAGGACACTTTTGGGAGTTTAGGCCCTGCTCTGATTTGCTTTACTGAATTTTTTAGAAATATGCAGTATGTTATACTAGTGCTGGGCAATATGACCTCAAATCAATATCTTGATTAATTGAACATTTTATCTCAATAACGATTAACAAACAATTATTTTAATGAAAAAAACAGCATTTTCTTTGGTATAAGCTGCTCCCTGTTGCTTCCATGTCGCAGACCTGGATTGGGTGGAGTCATGTAACTGCGCAATGTTTCCTGGGACAGACTGTTCTGTTAATATATGGGAAACATGAAAATTAGAGGTTCTGAATGTCTGTTTTGATTCATTTGTGATGTAAATTTCTGCATCATTATCAGCATTACATGAAAACGATATGACACTGGCATCCGCCCTTCACTTCCCATTCGGTTGCAACCCAACTGACTTCACAGGGAAGTCATTTCTGGGTTATCTGTTCTGTAAAAATTGGTGACAGCAGTGCAATGTCATCTCATAGCTTTCATATTGTATTGCCTCACACTGAAACGTATTCTGCTGTCTCTTCTTCACTGTTGAAATTCTGTCAACACTCTCTTTTGTTCTGTGTGTCCTGGTCTGACCTCTTTCTGACCTTGCGGGCACTGTGAATGTGGTCTTATCTATATTGGCACACAGTCTGGACAGACCAGCTGCAAGACTGATGATGTCATTATACATATTATACTTAACACTTATCACGACTGTGTTGAGACTGTATACCAGACACGGTTTGCACCGCAAAAGGTTAAGTCTGCTGTCAGCAATGCTGTAGGCCAGGTTCCCTGGTCTCTGATGAGCTGCAGATGCCGCAGACTCAGCAGTACGCTGGCTGCCTATTCTCTGTTGCCTTCAAAGCTTGGCCAAGTTCCGCAAGAGAACAAGCACATCATGGCCTGCAAATGTGCGGCTGACCAAAATGACTAAACCATGTGTGACAGGTCTCGGGCGTCTCGGCAGCTCTGACCAATTCACAGAAACACCGCAGTCGCTAAGAGAGAGGACTCCCATCAGTTTTGGGCTGCGGCATGCTGGGCTATTTCATAGCCTTGTTGACTCTCGGATTAGGGCCGTGTCAACATAGTGAGTCTCTGATTTCCATCGTTCTTCACCTGACATCATTTTCTGCTCACACTGCTTTATTACAATGAGCAAACACGTTCACGTCCTTGTGTTTGTTTCTTTTTGGATCAGAACATCTACACCAGCCCTTCAATTAAAGGTGGGCGATTGAATCATTTTAATATTTAAAGATATTTTTATCATGCGTGATATTTCTAACAATATTTTGAGATGCAGACAAAATAAACTAAAGAAAACAGGAGTGGCAGATTCTTAAAAACAGCACTAATAAAACAGCAACAATTACAATCTGTAATTTTTCAAAATGCTGCCATTGCATCACTGCTGTGCAGCCAACGTGTGCGGAGGACAGTCCCCATTTCCCCACCCAGAGAAGGCATGGCCAGTGTTGCTCTCTCTGACTCTGGCTGCCGATGGCAAGCAGCATGACTCGGGATTCGATCCTGTGATGCTGCAATTAGGCAGCTGACGTGTGGACTTTCACATATTGTAAACTGCCAGTTCTGGACGACTTCATGCCAGGATTCTCTACTTCCTAATTCCAGTTCAGAGTAACCTACAGATATGATACACATATCAAAACAATAACAGGACCTACCCTATCTGTGCAGCTTTGTTATCCACCTCATCAATTTTCTGTTTTTTGTATTAGAATTCATGAGTTAACTGAAGAGTAAAGTCTGTATTTATTTATTCTACTTTGCAGGAGCACCGTTGACTGTAATTCCACATCGGAATGCTTTTGTACTATCAAGGTTCTTTAATCTAAACAGACAAACCATAATCAGAGCTTACAGTCAGCTATTCTACAGTGTGTCTGGAGCACCTGGGGCTATGGGCCTTGGCGAGGGTCAGGGACTTGGAGTTAACAAGTTGACTTTGTGAAATTCAGTCAGGAAACTGGGAGCTGTCCTGGGTTTGCCTGTCTACGTAATCGTAGTTCTGCATATTTGATGGCTTATTATGTTATTCTCTTCCACCATTAGTTTCGTTTGGCATCAAAAAGAGAAATCTCTCTCTCTCTCTCTCTCTCTCTCTCTCTCTCTCTCTCTCTCTCTGCACATCGACAGTGTAAAAAGGAAACAGGAACACATTTGCATTTCAATAGCAGTGCAGATGCAGTTGCGTGTGTAATAAGTTCTAATGGGTTTGGATGGCAGGAAGGCCTTTGGTGATATTCTCACCGCAGACATTCAAAAGCTGGTATTATGCAGCATAACGAGCCGCTGTATTGTGTCTGTCCTTAACATTACAGAATTTGTTTTTCTTATATAGTTTGGATAAGGAGCACATATCGTTTCATAACTTCTAACTGTAAAACTTTTTATCCTGACAGGATTCACTTACACTTGCACCAGTTCTCAAATATATGGAATTATTGGTGATATTAGAACTCCAGGCCAATTTTGTGGGATGTTTCTATAGTTTAACATACTTTTATTCACGAAAAAATGTGGAAAACATTTATTTGGGACATTTACAGCATACCAGGAGATCCTAGACTACTCCAATTTTTTAATTTAATTATATTAATTTTGACCATGTTTAGATTTTGCTGAATGTTGAGTTGTAATGATTCGATTGACAATGATATTTATAATAGCAAGTTCAAAATACTATTCTGAAACACAGTTTGAGCAAAGAAAGAGATAAAACAGCTCCTTCTTTCTCATTTTCCTCTATTTCCGAATATCTGCATCAGTGACATCATTAGCCCCGCCCCTCTCACTGATCAGTCAGAGTCTGTATGCAGGTTGAGCATGTAAACATGCACTGGAAGCTCCTTTGGCTTTTAAACTGGGGTTTAATTCAGTTGAACGCTTGATTACTCGCTGATAGATCATCACACATGGTTTGACTGTTAGTTTGTTATGATATGTGTATCATGTCTGTAGGTTACTCTGATCCTGAGTTACAAAGTCTATTAAATGGCATGTAACTACCTGCAAAGTGCAGATCTCGGTCTCTAACACTTTAAAGGACACTTTCACCCTCAGCGTTATGCGAGGGGATGATTCCTCTCTACATTATATCATACAAGACTCGTTACATTAAGCGGACTATTGTGATTCGTCTCGTACTCGTGTTCCTATCTGAGAACTGAGTGCCATGCAGTAGATTTAATGTGCTAATTACTGCAGTTCCGAGGTCTGCTATGGTGTCCTAGACGTGTCTTTGTTAACCATTAGTCAGAGTTGCCTGAGGTTGGATGTTAATTGAGAGGAATGAACCGAGTGAGGTTACATGTAAGAATACAGTCATATTTCTTCAGACTTTGCACTGAGTTTTCGAGTATAATTAATCCGATATGTAATATTGTCTTAGACAGAACCGTCAGCTCCCTTTACAGAGGCAGAGACAGCAGCAGTCATTCCTCAGGCCTTTAAACGCTGCTCTCCTAGAGGGTTCAGAAGTAGACCTCAAGCCTGGGGACCTCATGTGGAAGGAGGTGTTTTTCTAGCCAGACTCTTTTTGACAACACCTTTTTTTTCTGAATAGTTGAATAATGCAACCAGTCCACACTTTTCTTTTAAACTTTTAGTCTCTAACCACCTCAGTATGGCCTGCCACTGTTTTAGCTGCTTAATTTTTTTATTTTTATGTTTTAGCAGTCATTTTTTTTATCTTTCCTTTATTGTTCCTCCTGTATTGTTTCTTATAGTTTTGGCTTATTTATTTATTTTCTTTATTTTTGTAATATTTGCTTTGTTTGTGTGTTTTTTAGTTAAGCTAGCTTTTATTTATTAGTTGTTGCCTTATGATTTATCATTTTTTAGAACCTTTAATCATTTTTCCATTATTGTATATTCCTACTTTCATCTCTATCGTTTTCGTTTGAGATCTTATTATATTATACATGATGTATATGTTATTAAAAGGCTGGGTCATTTCTTATTTTTTCTTTGACAATCCATATTTTATGTATTCGTTTGGCTGCATTGTTAACAAGGGCCTTCCTCAATGTACGCACATAAACAGGACCATGCCTTACTATGGATTCCAAAGCAGCATCTATAATTAGCTAGATGTTTGGTACTCTAGATAGCACCTGAACAACTGACATCTAACACGCAGATTTTTGAAGGCAATGCTGCCTCTGAGGCAGAACAAATGCAAATAACCAGTTAAAATGATTAGCAGGTGGAGCTCTTTGGAGCTGGATATGTGGATACATTGCATGAAAGCTGTGCAATGAGGTTGAGATTTTTATATGATGTTGGTTTCTCAAGAGCTGCATGGAAAGCTATCTAGCCTCTAAGGCAGCATTCCACAGCTTCTATCAAGGCTTTTCTTTACTGCATGCCAACACAGGATTTCACACCTTTCATCCAAATATAAAGCTCTGAGAGAAGATTAACGCTTCTAAAGCTCAGCCTACTGGATATATTAATTGTTTATTCTCTGAACCAATTGTGTTTGTTCTGACTCAGAGGCAGCAACTGCCTCCAGAATCATTTAAGCGTTTGGGTAGTGGTAGAGTGCTTGAGCGTACGTTCCCTGCTCCCGAGTGTCTTAGTTTTAGAGGTGCAGCCATGGCCTGAAGGCCATCATCAGTGGTGGATGTGCCCTTGAATTGTTCTCCGGTTGTTAAGAGAGCAGATCCCTTAACATTAAATATTGTAAATTGTTCCTAAGTGGATGAGTTCCTACCTGACAATCTGCTTGCAGATGGCCGTGTGTTAAGAAGTCAAGTCTCTTGTTATCATCAGGGGAGCATCACTGTTCAGCTGGCTGGGGAGAGATAATGAAGTTAGACTCTCAGCAGTGCAAGATTTATAGCTATCCAAACAGTCAGGCCCTTGAGACAGGCTATCTTGGTGTCTTGGAATGGAGGATATTTGTGTTGAAGGTTGAAGGAACTTGTCTTTTCATGTCAGTTGCTCAAAGATAGACAGGTATGACTCTAGACTCTGCTGGCAATACCAGCAAACCTATGCTGTTCCTCCTGCAGTGGCACAGGTGGTCTGTGGGAGTTGCAGCCTAAGCAATTTTACCACTTCACATCTAAATGGGAATATCTAATGGTGCTTTTCCACTGCATGGTACCTACACTTCCCTGTTCCATTAGGCAAATTTGGTAGCTGGTACCTGGAAGTGGGTACTTTTGTCAAACCTGCCCACTCATGGTGTCCAAGCTAGATGAGTAGATACGGAAACGTATAAACCTTGCAGAGCGCTGATTGGCCAGAGCCAATTGTCAGTCGCTTGTGGTAAAATATAGAGGCTTTAATAAGAATTTAATAAATTCTTGAGAGGTCACAGATTTGTCCGAGGAAAAGATGAGTAGGGCTTGTTGCTTCTAGGTCCAAACTAAAATATTTACCCAGTGGGATTGAACTGTGGCAGCGACGCAGGATTATGGCTTTCTTTAAAGGCCGGTCACGCACAGCTGGCATGGTGAGGGCTCTGAAATGGAGGTCGATGAATGCATCTGCAGGGGGCAATAGAAGAAAAATTCCCCTCATCTCTGGCCCTCGATTTTCTCCCTCTCACCTCAATCAAGTCTTTCTCTCTTTGTCTTCTCTCTCCCCTAAACCCTGCTCTGCAATCACTGGTGCTTTTCCACCGAAAGAGCTCTGGTTCTTGAACTGGTTCCGTTCAGGCTTAAAAGAACCTTGGTGCTTTTCAGCGAACCAATCAATGTTTACATCAGTTTTATTGGAACCGAGGATACATGACAGCATATGTTGTCAACAGAGGGCACTGCACAGCATGGAAGTGAGAACATGTGCAAGCGTTTGTGTTAGACCTGTTCTACGTTGGTAGAAAAGTGCCCTGAGTGAGCAGTCTTGAGTGCTCCATACACACACCAACACATTAAACTCCACTCACTCACTGCACAGCCTGCAGCTCCTTCTCCAGCTCAATTAGTGCGACAATAAACTGCTGAATGAACCTTTGGGTCCACCACATAGTTTTAGTCCTTTTTACGTCCTTTTGATCTTTTTCTCGAGTCATTTACATTGTAATACAGTGTTTATGAAAATAAACCTTCTTTTGTTGCGAGTTAACACAAGTCAAGGATTTCTCAACCAATCAGCTTACGCAACTCTTGCTGTCTTATACTTTAGACAGCAGCTGAATATACGTTGTCATAGTTGATGCAGGAGGAATTTGCAGCCAAGAAGACCTGAGAGACCAATTTGACACTGTTAGTCAATGTCCCTGGTCATAATAAAATGATCCATTAATAAGGTAATTATCTGTAATTAATTGTTTTTACAGGTTAACATTCCATTAAATTCTGGCCCTTATCCAATCAGAGCTCTCGCTCTCCCACCACCCACACATTTTTTTTTATGCAAAAAACTCTCAGCTATCACAGAGACACTATTAACTAGCCTTTTGAAGGTCTGGAAGATGTTGAATAAATATAATAAATCATAAGTCTTAAGTTGAAACTTGCACACAATAAGTATGAATGATCATCTACATCGAATGATATGGAGTTGTAATAACTATAATATGATCTATGAATATAACACATCCCTCAGATGTTGATTTAAGCCCTAAAGATCTGGGTTGGACTTGTGTGTGCCCTTCTCTTTCATTAGAAAGCTCTCCTCACTGAAGGATCAAAAGATAAAGGATCAAGAAGGAATAGGGATAGAGAGGTGGCAGGGTCATATGAAACTTTCATCATGGAGAACAAAAGGAAGAGCTGAGGACGTATATGGGAAGCTAGTTAGTAGAGGAGAGTCTTCTCTTTATATAACTCTTTCTCCCAGTGCAAAACAGAGTGGCAGATTTCATGTAAATGGAGGGTGTAGCGATCGTGACTGGCCTAATTAACGAGCCCCCTGAGGTCTGAGTAGAGCTGTGATGGCATAGTGGTGAGGAAAGAAGCCTGTCCACCTGACCCATCTGTAATCAGGCTGGTTCCTGCTCCCAGGATGAACCTTTCAGTAGTCTTGTCTGCCTCTGTTTCAAGGCTGGGTTGTTATCTGCTGTTAGCAACCTGTTCTGACATACCACCACACCTAATCACAGCTGTGGAACTAAGGATCATGTGACTTTTCCTTTCAAACTTGACACATTGTATGGATGTGCATTAAAGTTTGCAGTTGTAGACACATTTTCACTCAGGGATAGGTCAGGCCATAGCCCTCCATCTGGCGGTCAAATGCCCACGACCCACGGAGACCTCTCCAAACATCTCTTCACCATGAGCCCATTGGCTGCTGCCGTAACATCAATCTGTAAATTGCTTTGATACGATGGAATTCATTGCTCCCTGAAAAACTGCAAGACATCCGGGCTCTGAGGCAGCACAACAGGATGTCCTATGCAGTCACCCCCAAACCATGATGCCCCATCACATCCATCACAATAAACCATGATGCTTCACAGCATAATTATGAATTGTGCATTTGTCCTAAAGAGTTCCACTTTTGTCTCATCTTTCCATACAAAATTTTCCCAGACAGATTGTGGAACATCCATGTAGTTTTGGGAAAACTTCAGGTTTGACTTAATTGCAATTCAGAATCAAAATTAAAATTAAATCTTGAAAAGATAGAAATATCTCAATATATTTAAATGTAATTCATATTAAATATATGCCAGTTACAATTTTTTGAATTATAGTATGAACAAAAACAAAACTTTTTCCACAATATTCTACTTTTATGAAATGCTGTAGTATAATTGTTGACGAGGAACTTTGCAGGAACTTTGCAGGCTTTGTATTTGGGTTGGTTTGGGTTCAAGCACAATGTTCTCACACTGTAGATAAAAAATTCCAGCCCAATTAAAGCATTTAATGAGTGTGCATTTAATAGGTGGAATTTAACCTCATATTGTATACATCCAAAACGAAAGTGACCTCACATAATCCACTCTTTTTCAAACTCATTCCTTAGCTCTGTAATCACAAAACATTCATTCCCCTTCCTTCCTTCCTTCCCTGTATTTTCTCTTCACTAATTAGCATTCAGACTCTCAGAGGATATTGTTTTGCTTACAGGCCCACACACACATGTTATTACCGAGAGCTAACTGGACTTTGTTCCTTATCATTCCTTTTCTTGTATGCATACAGTATACACTTGTATAACACTTTATCAGCAATATTTTAACCATGTAATGGGGTGGTACGCAATCCATTAGTTAGGCTTAGAACCCATTTGAAATGATGTCCTTTCACACCAGATTTCACTCCTAAATACAACAGACTGCACCCAAGACCCGTTCTAGGCTTGATTGGGGACCGGGCTAATTTCCCTCGTTTGCTTTCAAGCAGAAGAATTCCATTGGAACTATGGATCGCTTGTGCAATTTCAAATGTGACTTTCCGGAATTTCTTTAAAAACATAGGGCCTGTGTTCATTTGTTTATTGTTTTTCACCGTTTTCCTTGGATATTGGATATTCCTTGGATATGGAATGGATATTCCATGGAAATTCCTTGGAGTTAAGGTGAGAAATCTAACTTTCCCATTCCAAAACACAAATCGTCAGCTAGCAGCTAGGGAGTTAAGAGCACTTCAGTTGTCTCCTGCCAGTTCAGGGAATCCATTCGACTCACAAGGCAGGTTCCTGAACCACCAGGTGACACACCTGCCCTTGTCCCACCCTGCCCTGCATATTTAGATGATTACTTTCTCCCAACACACCTGATTCAACTAATCAGCTCCTTAAGAAGCCCATTCAGAGTTGTATGGGCTGTGATAAAGCAGGGAATCCACTGCAAGGGCAAGGGGTGCCAGGACCAGATTTGGAAACGCTGATAAAGATGTTTTAAAATGTGGACTAGGTCCAGCATCTCTTCAAGACATTCTGCAAGAGGTTTCTGTTTCTCAGTTTCTTCTCTGTGTCGACATGATAGTGGTCCTTCTTCTCTTGAACTATTTCCTAAACTATGGCGACACTTCCCCGTTCCTTTCATATCTGTGAGCTTTCAGAAAATGTGCACAAATACATGAGATGAAATCAGAGTACAGATAGAAGGCTCCAACCGTATCCCTAGTGTTAAGCATAAATGAGCCTTTAGGGAGTAATTAAAGGAACCGAGGGGTTAAGAGCTCTCTGAGGCCTTCTGAAAGAAGGCTGTAGATGCAAATGAGCCTGGGAACCTTCTAACATCAGTCAGATTTTGGAAAAGAAGTTTGCAAACAACCACGATCATATAATGATCATCATTGCTGTGTGCTCTGTGGTGGTCCTGTGGGGTCCAGACCATTAAAGATCAGGGTGAAAGGAGGTTAACAAAGTATGCAGAGAAACAGATGGACTACAGCCAATTTACTTGCTCTTCTCTTCACACCCACTATGTTACCATTCCGACATGACCAGGTACAGATCAGAAGTTTGGTTGGGGGTTTACCTGTCAGCAGCACTAGCTGTATCAAATACCAAGGCCTGTGTAATTCTCAGCCATGATCACAGGTAAAGAAGTGCAGACATGGAGATAATTACACGCTCTGCTACTCTCCCGGATCACTGCTGTCTGCTCAGCTGCCATGAGTCGTCTCACTGTCTTGACAGCATGGCCTACTGAAGGACTGTCACACAAGCCGCTGTCAGGCTTTCAGGCTGTTCGAACCCATGTGATGGATGTTAGGCATTTTCAACTCCATCCTCTTAAGAACTGAAGAGCTTTTGTCACCTTTATCTTTATGGTTTTCGAGTTTAGCTCATTGAAAAGCTTTTGTAGTGTGACGCCTCTTTCTTATTAATTCTGTTTGCCACGGTTGCTCCTGAGGATAAGCTCGATTCTACTGTCAGTTAAAATTCCTCTAAAATCTTAAAAGGAAAGTTGCTTCAAATGTTTGATCCGTACCATAGAACACAAACACAATAAACATAATATATATAAAACATATATAAATATATATATGAAATATTTATACAATATATAAATATAGAGCCTAATATTGGTTTGCATAACGGCATTCTTAGATTTGGTTCTTATAGAGTCTAGCAGAGTCTGCTTATTTCCCTGCTCCAACATACCGACTCAGCCTGACAATGAACTGGTGAGTTGAGTCAGGTGTGCTTGATCAAGAAAAGCACAGAACTCTGCAGGAATCCGGCCCTCCAGGACTGGAGTTCCCCACCCCTGGACTACGAGCTGTATGGAATACTGATGCTCTACTCTTAGACATATACTTTTTCAGGTTTCCTTTAAGACTGTTGGTCCAACATCAACCAGCCTGCCTTTGGTTGCTAGGCAGTTATTCCATAGCTCAGTCAAACACCAGCATGTGAGACTTAGGCTTTCGTAATATCCACTGAAAGATGGAAAATACCATAATGAGATACGGAATAAACATGGAAACGTCCAAAGTAGCTTTGCAATTTCTTTGGTTAGTTTTTGACGTATACCGATAAATTGTGAAAACCCATATTGGAGTGAGACTAAACAAATAGTTCAAATGGACCAAAAACATGGTGATCAGGTGGAATGGTTACTCTGATTGAGTGTATGTCCATATGCCCAGATATCGACACTATTTCCTGGGTTAATCACCCTAGTGCCCAATGCAGTCTTCCAGGTGGAGCGTCATTCCCAGTCCCAGTATGCGATGTGGATTTGCCCACTTCTTCTCCCCAGTGTTGGTTGAGTTTGTAGAATTTGAGTATGAAGCAATTGTGTAAAGTGCTGAGTCCTTGGATATTAGAAAAGCACTATATAAGTAATAATAAGAACCTTTCAATTGGTAAAGAACTTTACATCGAAGTGAAGTGGTTTCCAACCCTGGATCTGGACCCAGGACCACCTGTGATGCACATTTTAGAGGTTTCATCTCTAGATTACACTCTTTGAGTGATTCCATAGAACAGCCAAGTCATTAATAGAGTGTGAACAACGTTTAAATTGGTAAAGAACCTTTACATCCTGGGATTTTTAGAGCTTTTAATTGTTCACAAAAAGTCCAAGCAGATAAGAAAGGATAGAATCTGTTGGCTGGGAACTGACCTCTCCAGGCACCTGTGGCTACGACATGGCTCCAGTATCCAGCTGTGAGCACAGATGGTCCTCCCCTGCCTGGAAATATCACATGTGGACTGCAATGTCTGTTATTCCCACAGTGCATTGCAACCAACCCAGCAGCCACTGCCTTTTGAGAAAGCTCACAGACTCTCAGAATTCTGTGCTTGCCACATGCAGGGACCCGAAATTCAACTCCCTGTGAGGCTGAGGACAAACAGGCTTGTTTGTAGTCCTGTTACCCGTAGTGGGTATGCTGGTTTGGTACAGGGTTGCCAGCTGTACCATCTGGGGGTGTTTTAATTAATCTAAACAGCAGGAAACACCTTCATCTGTTTCATGTGGTGTAGTGTGGACAGTCAGTTTTATTTGTCTGTCTCCCTGGGTCATATTTTGTCTCTTCATTCATTTACCTATTTAATAATATTACGACATTACTTCATTTATTCTCTATTTTTATTTTTTACACTCATCATATTTCATTTTTTTATTTTAACACGTTTTATCGTCTATCTGTTTCCCATTTTTGTTTATGATGCTGAGAGAGGCTTGTCTGCCATGGTGACAACTGATTAATCACTAGCTATAGGCTTCTGTATTAAACTCTATTGTTTATGACTGGGCATGAATGACTTCTGCATTTGGGATTTTATGACTGCCTGTTTTATAGATTTTAAGCGCCTTCATCTTCAAAGCAGCCTAAAACAGATTTATTGTTCTTTGCACTATTTTTATCCTCCCTGGTACAGCTGGACAGAATTAGTCTGGAGGCCTTGTATCTCATTATTGTGCCACTACCTCAGAATGGCATTCATTTTGCCACAATAATTTGTACTTAAAGGTGCCCTAAAATTGTATTTTCCTTGGCATACTTGATTAATGGAAGTGGCATAAACCTTTAGTCTCTGTCTTCAAATGAAAACAATGAAAACAGAGTTGTAAACCAGGCCGATTCCAAAAAAACTCAAACTGTTATGTAACAGTCTTGCTTTGTTACATGTAACGGGATGTCAGGGGTTCACAGCCTCGCTGCCCTCTTAACCCCCCACAAAATGACCTTGACTCACACGAAAATTGAATCGACCCTGTAAAATCAGAACAAATATTGATGCAAGTTGCAATTACTTTAAAAATTCTTTAAAATCAACCAGGACATATTTTACCAATTTAAAAGTTGTAGTATTTTTATCTGTACAGTACAAGAGGCACTGAGGCACTGGTGGCAAACAACATTCTCGTCATTCTGAGACCATTCACTCCAAAAATCAAGAGCAAACCAAACTTATGTCTGAGGTTTAAATAAACAGCGGTCTAATCATTTGTAACTGATGTGCTGCACCTGATTGTAATGTGATTCTAATTTTAGGCATTTAAGGTGTGATATATTTGAGGATGTCTTAACTGTTCCTCCCAAAAAATACATTTCTAATGATTACGTTTTACAAATGGTGTTTCATACATTTAGTTATATCACCTCCATCCTTCAGCGTTGTTCAAATGAAGATCAAATGTCCGTATTTTTGAATATGTTTAAAAAAAATTAAAAAACGTTTGTGGGCTGTCATATCATATTTCCCACCCTTCTCTTACCTCAGCAGAGGATATGCTTCATCAGTCCAGTGCTCTGCATCCTGAAAGGAAAACAGTAAGGGGAATAAGAGATAGACAGCCAAACGTGAGCACTGAGCACTGGACGAAAACAGATGGAAGACCAGTGGAAGAAAGAGGAAACTATAACCACAGAATGACACGGCCTCATGCTGTCAGATCTCTCTCCAGCTCTTTTTAGACTAGATTGGGATTGAGCTCAAAGGACAGAGCCATTTAGTGCCATCTCTATACGCTTTGTCAGCGTCCATCAGGACTGGGGAATATCGAATAAATGCTGCAGTCCTTCCCTGTAACGAGGTCAGCCACTGAACAGAATGCTCCGGAACATCTCCTCTGTTTACTTCACCATTAAACACAGACATGAAAGCAGCATTAGAACATCCACTCACCTACTTCTCTCTGGAGCACTCTCTATTTTTAACCCACTGTGATTTTGCTCTTATTGTCTGGCCTGTATCTTTCCATATTTAGCCTTATGAAGGTGGAAATGGATTACGGGAAAAGTCTTAAAGGCATTAGTAACATATTGTAGCAGCAACATATAAAAATGGTTTAGACAAGATTATTAAAGTTTAGTTATTCAAATGTAATCAATCAGTAAAGATGTGTATGTATTTAGTTAGTTTGCTAGCTATTTAGCTATTTAGCTAGCTAGTTAGTTAGCTAGTTAGTCAGTTAGTTACAGAAAAACTATGGGGTCCAAAGCCCATCCCCATCAACAGTAATCAGTTTGTTGCATGAAGGCAACAATGTGCCACAATGGTACTAAAACAAGGATTTCTGTGTATACATTGGCATGCAAAAGTTTGGTCACCCCTGGTAAAAATGAACAGTGAACAATTAAGCAAGTTGAGTATGATTTCCAAAAGACACAAAGTACCCCTACTTTTACTGGAGGGAAACATGTCTTGTGACACTTTAAGATGGGTAACACTACTGCTCTGGCGTACTACTATCACTGCTACATCTGGTCATTTCTGTGGTCTTCCCTTCTCAGTCTAGCACATAGTTGTGTGAATAGCAGGTTATTTTCTGCTTTGTCATTGCAGACAACGTTGAGCCGAGGCCATGTATCGATCCCCTCAAATCTAATGAGCACAGCTAAGCACATTCTTCAAGTTAAGTAAAATCACAGTGGCACCTTAGAGCTGGAAATCGTCCATCAGCTTGCTAATTGCTTACTTGTCATTACCGTCCCCTGGACCTCTTGTGTGTACACTTCCTGTAAAATGTATGGGGACGTCTACCTTTGTCTCTTTGCCAAAAACATGAAATACACCTGGCCCACGTTACAGGGTTATTGGACCCATTAAACCCGATTTGCTCCTACTGACAATTGCAGAAGGTCTCCCCATTTCAGGATGATTATAACGAGGGTTACCTTTAGCCCACACCTGGCATGGGTGCAACTTAAAGTAGCTGAATGCATTCATTATAAGGGGTGTCCTCAAACATTTGGCTATGTGGATTTGCACATTTGATGGCCAGGGTGTATTCATGAGCCCATGTATTTACACACGCTGTAGTCTGGTTTCACCTGTGTGCTGCAAGAGACTTGACGGCTTTAAGCCTGAATGCTGTCTTTAGCTTCAGTCCAAGGAACCTCCCACCTGCTTACAGGCCAGTACAGAGCTCTTTTTGAACAGGGTGTAAGTGACTCGCCCCTTGCCTCAACTGGCTTTGGCCATTGGAACCTCCACAAAGTGAGGTCTGTGTGTAACCCACATTCAGATGACCATAACTTATCCTACTACTGCTGCATTCAAAATGAACCTTCAACAGATTGGACCTGTCTGATCCAATCGTGCCAGCTCAACACACACTAACACAGCACCACCATGTCAGTGTGTGTCACTGTAAAGCTGAGTATGACCCACCACCCACATAATAGCTGCTCTGTGGTGGTCCTGTGGGGTCCTGATCATTGAAGATCAGGGTGAAAGGAGAAGAATAAAGTATGCAGAGAAACAGATGAACTACAGCCTGTAATTATAGAACTACAAAGTGCTCCTTTGTGGTCAGTGAAGCTGACCATTACTCTTGGCAAAGTAATATCCTCTCATGGGTTTTCTTACCACTGTTATACTGATGACACTCAACTCATCCTCTCTTTCCCACATTCTGACACCCAGGTTTCATCTCACATCTCAGTATGCCTCGCTGACATCTCATCATGGATGGCAGCCCATCACCTCAAACTCAAACCCTGCAAGACTGAACTACTGTACATTCCTGGAACTACTGTTCATCACAACGATCTTGTTATTTCCTTTGAGAACTCACTGGTCACTCCATCTGCTGAAGCACGGCGCCTTGGTGTAGTTGTGGATGACCAGTTATGGTTCTTGGCTGCAAACCTGACTTGGTCTTGCAGATTTCTTCTTTACGACATCAGGAGAATTCGACCCTTTCTGTCCAGAGAGGCCACTCAGGTGCTTGTTCAGTCTCTTGTCATTTCAAGACTAGGCCACTGCTACACTGCTACCCCATTCTAACTGGCCGTCTAATGCCGACTATCAGACCAGTGCAACTGATCCAGAATCCAGCAGTGACTTGTCTTCAATGTTCCAAAGTTCAGTCATGTAATTCCTCTGCTGCCTTCCCTTCCTGTAGCTCTTTCTATATTTGTCCTCCAGAAGGGAAATGATGGTTTGATGGATTATTTGTTTCAATAATTGATGGATTATTTGACCAAAATGATCCTTTGTTGCAACTCTGTTATAGACTGATAACATATCACCTTATTGCCCACCCCTACCTAACAGTTGTTTGTACACCCTATTACCATCCTCCTACAGTTCCTATTGGGATCAATATGTGTATGACGTCTGGTGTTTCTCTGGTTTGGCTGATTTGGTAAAAAATAGCTCCGCAAAAGAGAACAGTAGCACTAATGAAAATTCATGAGTCCAGGCCTGCATATGGATATTCATTTTTATTGCGTTACAGATCTCAGTCATAATTTATAGGCTATTATGTTAACCTAATTTGAATGTTATTCTAATGCAGTTTCAGTGTTTAATTTTCCACTCAGTTTTTCTGTCGTCACAGATAAGGTGTGGTGCTTAGTACAAGACGCTTTAACAGAGCGTTAGTTTGTGTAATATTAAATCCGGACAAGGTTGAAAATCCTTTTTGGACAGTGTAGAGAGAAGCCGGGGGAGGTGTTTTCAATTTAGCTCTCTCTTGCTGAGTGAGGAATACCTTGGTGGCTCAAAATTTAATGCACACTGGGGATTTGCATGGAGTTCAAGCTGAGCAGATATTCTTTTGCATGCATGGTTGGGTATACAGTGCTCAAAAGTGGTCTTGAAATACCTCCAACATAATGTAATTACAATATTATATACAGTACGTGTTATGAAAATAATGAACAATAATAATTATAATAGAAATTAAAATTGTAGTGTGTTATTGGACAGTCAGCATCTATACACACTCAGGATAGGAGACATTATCCAGTTATTTGGGCCTCGGTTAGCTTGAACACTGCTTGTACTATGGATATACATGCCTAGATGCCACATGTCCATCCAAGGCGATATGTTGGCATGTCTGCCACATTGGACCTTGTAAACAAATAGATTCTCATAGTTCTCCACAGAAGTTCTCATGAATTAATCAGCCACAACTTATATAATACTCAACTGATTTTAACCAAATGTGTTTTGTTATAATCTTCAGACACAGATTACTGATTTATTTTTATTTAATAACTGTGACACTGCTTATTAGCTGCCTGGGGCAGCAGGAACATATCCAGTCTGCATGAACATCAGCAAATTCATCAGTGTCTGATTCACTTCTAATCCTCATGCACTTTTTTAATATAGCATTTTTATTTATTTTTTATTCCCCATAAAACTGTAGGATGAGGCTGAAGACAGCTCATATTCATTTTTTGTTGGATTTGTTTTCCTTTCCACCTTAAACGATGCAGCCCCAAGAACCAGAATGTAGCTGTTATATCATTTAAGTTGGAAAGGGAACATTTTAATAAGTCCACCACCTACATTCTGGAAAATTTGGACAAATCTGTTACGAATAATAAATGCTGTAACAATAACTCGCCTGCATAGCTTTACCCAACTTTTACACTTATCATAAATGAATTAATAACAAGTTAAGGTGTTCATGTTTTTTGTGACGGAGGGAGAGAGACGAGAGAGAAGGAGCGGTGGGGAGGACTACACTTATCATAGCAATATTCAAACTACCACAGTTCTGACAATAACGTTTTCAAAGTCAGTTTTAAATGTGTGTGTGTGTGTTTGTGTGTGTGTGTGTGTGTGTGTGTGTGTGTGTGTGTGTGTGTGTGTGTGTGTGTGTGTGTATGCACGCTGATTACACTATATACTATACAGTACATATACATTCATTTATCGTTATTGAGGTAAAATGTTAAATTTACTGTGGTGTTGATTTGAGGTCATATCATCCCCAACTCTAGTCCCAAGACTACATTCTGTTTTCATGATGGTTGAGCAAAACAAAGTTTTGCATTATTGAGTATGTCATGAGATGACAGTATGAA
Source organism: Acestrorhynchus altus (assembly GCA_034509495.1). Taxonomy (NCBI): domain Eukaryota; kingdom Metazoa; phylum Chordata; class Actinopteri; order Characiformes; family Acestrorhynchidae; genus Acestrorhynchus; species Acestrorhynchus altus. Next base: position 5,782,667 of record CM067525.1, on the reverse strand, counting down.
TCCTGGGACCACAGTGGTGTGTGTATGTGTGTGTAAGTGTCTGAAAATCACATTGAAGTCGCTTTTGCAGTGTCTCTCATGCATCATGCAAGGTGACAGGATAGAATCTGATATCTTCAACTGTGGCCTCCAGAAATAGCAGAAACAAACAGAAAAGGCCCTGAGGTGCTCACACACACACACACACACACACACACACACACACACACACACACACACACACACACACGCACGCACACAGTCAGTCATTCATTCACACACAGAGCTCTGAGAGAAAAAGGAAAACAAGGTCTCAAACAGTAGTGACTTTTCTTCTCTTTCTTCACAGCTTCCCCACACAGCATTATCTTCTCTTACTACAGTTTGGTCTCTGACCCCCACAGCACACTGTATTTAACAACTGTGGGACTTCAAGGGACTTGTAGACCGCCCTTCCCCACACCCTCATTTCCATTCCAACTATGTCTTAGGGCGTGTTTACACCTGAAAGTCTGGACCGAGGTCAGAAATAGTGTGACAAACTGAGAATGCACCCTTTTCATTTTCAGAGTGCTAGGCACCTGCTCAGAAGAACCAATGGCTGCTGTTTGTTTGGAGAAGGTTATAGGAGTCTGGGTATTTATAAAGCTTAGAAATTTGCATCACCTGGCCTTTTCTAGCGATGACTGTGAACAAGCCATGATCCCCACAGACTAATTAAGGTCTCAGACCTCGCTCAGTCCTCCTAGGGTTCCCACACTCTTGCAGGGTACTTTCCTTTTTTTCTCTATATTTGTACAAAACCAAAATAATACAATGGTGTTGCTTAAAATGTCGAAAAGTGTGTTTCGTCATTAACATTATGCCTTTGGAAGATTGTTTCATTCTCAACTTGCTTAACTGTTCACAGTAATTTTGACCAGGGGTGCCCAAACTTTTGCATGCCACTGTATGTGGGCTGCTATGTGTCTCCCTGTAATTGACAGTGATTGGTTTATAGACTGCGATCTGAGGCTTTATTTGCGGGATGTTGAATATTGCAGACTCATTATTTTTGGGATGCTCTTCTTCATATGATGCTCCTCAGGGCCCTTGCTTACAGAGTGACTAGAGCTTGATGTTTTGTACCATCACTGGTGATCTGATCAAGGCTTATCACCACTTTGATTTCTTTATAAACATCATCAGAAGAAAATCACAGATACTTTCATTTCTGTTTATGCAAATGTCGCTTGTAATCTCCAGCGCTGATCAGGATGTCTTAGCCTGAGGACAGGAAAGACCAGAAGAACCAGAAGATGCTGAGAGTCCCCGCGGACGAAGTAGTGCTAGAAAACGGCAGCTTAGTGGACACGACTGAACCAAAATGAAATTTGAAAAGGTCTTAGTGTTTCAGTCAGCAGTGAAGATTGCTTCTGTGTGTGTGTGTGTGTGTGTGTGTGTGTGTGTGTGTGTGTGTGTGTGTGTGTGTGTGTGTGTGTGTGTGTGTGTGTGTGTCATTCTTTGTATACAAGCTGCTGAAAATGGCTGAGGCCATGTTGTAAGCAGTAGTGCAGGCGGCTGTTTCTAAGCAGAGATGTGTCTTCCACAGAGATAACGGAGGCAGCACCCCTCCAGGGATTTGCAGAATGTCGGAGCACATAAACAAGTGGGGAGAGAGGGAGCGAGGGAGCGAGAGAGAGATAGAGGTGGGGGACACAGAGGAAGACAATAGAGAGACTCATTAGTAAGCTATATGCCGAAGTCGAACAGCCTGGAATGAGTGAGTAAGTGTTTGTGTGTGTTCATTCAGAAAGCCAGACACTATAGTGTGATGGGTCGTGTGGTGCAACGGATAACACCACTGCCAGCCACGGAGTTGCCAGTTGCCAGTCTGGGTGGGTGTTCTGCACTATGCCAATAAGAGTTCTCGGGCAAGACTACTAACAGTATATCGGCCCCCCCATCTGTACTACTAATACACCAATATTAATACGAGCACAACAGTGCACTCATTCAAAAGACTGGCACTCGTATCGATATATTTTATACGAAACAGCAACTTGAATGAAAATTTCATGTTCATTTTTTAATGCATATTAATCATATTACAAAATTTGACATAAAAAAATCCTCATAAACGTACAGCAATCAGCCATAAAACTATGACCACCTCCTTGTTTCTATGCTGGTCTGGTTTGGTGAGCTGTGGCGTGGTTCTGTTCCCTGAACTGGCAGGTCATGACTGAAGTGCCCTTAAGTAAGGCTCCCTAACTGTTCCCACCATGCCCGCTACCCAGCCACTCGTGCCCACCACTCCGGGAATGTGTGCTCACTGCCCTCTTGTGTGTGAATTCACTATGTGTGATGGGTTCCCTTCGTTATGCCCCATTCAATCAGGACACTACAGGAGCGCCACAGAGCAGGCATTATGTGTATGGTGTGTCATTCTCAGCACTGCAGTGACACTGACTTGATGGTGCTGTGAGTGTGTGTTGTACAGGTATGAGTGGGTCAGACGCAGCAGTGCTTTTGAAGTTTTTAAACCCATCAGTGTCACAGTATCACATAAGTTAATATGGAGGTTTTGCTTTACTGTTTGTCCACTGCTGTATTATTATTATTATTATTATTATTATTATTATTATTATTATTATTATTATTATTATTATTATTATTTACTGTCATTATTTACATGCCATGCTAAACTTAGCTCAGGAGTCTGAAAATAAAATAAATAAAAGCCAGTCTAATTCTTTTAGGGGGTTGTTGCAATGTACAATGGGTGTGGTTGTGTGTGTGTGTGTGTGTGTGTGTGTGTGTGTGTGTGTGTGTGTGTGTGTGTGTGTGTGTGGGTGAGTACTATTTTGAGTGTGTACATTATCTTATTATTATATATTATCTCACCCTTTCCCTCACTGTCATCCCTCTGTGCAGAGAGGTGGCCCAAATCGACCAGTTCCTGCAAGAGACAGCAGCTCGGGAAGCCAGCGCAAAAGTTCGTCTGCAGCAGTTCATCGAGGAGCTCCTGGACAGAGCCGACCGCGCAGAGAAACAGCTCCAGATCATAAGCAGCTGTGGAACAACGCCAAATGGCAGCCTTGGACGCTGCAGCCTGCAGGGCTCCAAACCCAATGGACGACAGGTACCAAGGGGTGGAATTGTTGAATTTTATAAATGGCAATCAAATTCAGGCAACAGGGTGTGGTGTCTAGGCTTGTGTCCCTGTGAGGTTTCTCCAGGTACTTGCTCCCTAGGTTTGTATTGGTGTGAGGTAGCCTGTGATGGAATGGGATTCTATGGGTTATTTCTGCCTTGTGCCCAATGATTTTGAGTAGGCTCCCAGATTCCAACTCATATAAGTTGATGGAGGGTTGAATCTAAACATCATTCCAATGATATTTCATTATTAATTATGAATGAATACCTTCCAATGTGAATTTCCTTCCTATAATTGTCCTAACCTACAGAATTCCTAATGTTCAGAATTCCTAATCTTCATAATATTACAAGATGTTCAATTGTAACACTTGTATTATTATATCTATCATATCGCCAGGTTCTTGCCAATACACAGGCCTGGAAATTTGGGGAAACAGTAAGGATAATCAGTGGACAGATAAGAAGAAATGCTATCATCCCTATGATTCCTATGATAATCTATAAAATTCCTAATCTACAAAATTGCGTAATATATTTAATTGTAACCCCTGTATCATCATACATATTGAATCTCCAGGTTCTTACCAGTACACAGTCCTAATAGAGTGCACCAATTCATTCACCAAAAAATCTGGGAATGTTGAGGTGGAAACAGCATGGAATTCTAATGCATAATGGGGTTTTATGTGGTGATTTTCAGTATGAGTGGTTCAGCTATTTTTGCTCTGTCCTCCTTCAGACCACCCTGGGTATAATAGTGCTTACAATGACCTATATTTAGGTAGTTTGTTTAAAAGCAGCCTTAGTTGCAGGGAGTGTTCTGGCAATCAGGCATGCAAGCAAGTGAGGATATCTCCCGAGATACACACAAATCGCGGAGGCCGGTGTGTCGCTGATCTCATTTCTCATTAATTTGTACGGAGCCCGGTAAACCCAGCTACCCCGACAGTGTGTGAAATATTCATTCAGGGTGTAGATGGGAAAGCAGTGAGCTGTGAGCATCGGAATTAATCGAGAGAGAGATCCAGGTCATATCCTAAGGGCATAACACCTGTGTGTTTTCTCTTGGATCATCACTGCATGGCTGGGACCTCACAAACAAAACATTACCTAAATATCCAGTACCACACAGCTTCAGAGGCCCTGGTCCTTGTCGGTGAGGAATCTGGTGAGTTCTCTTCATGTATGGAAGGGTTTCCTTGGGTTTTCTCTGGAAGTTCTGGTTTCCTTACACCTCCCGAAAACATAGTAGGTGAATTAGCTGTACTAAATTGCCTGTAGGTGGGTGGGTGTGAATAGGTATGTGTGGGGTTCTGGATTAGGATTATGGACCCCCTCAAATATATGGACCCCCTCCTTTGCTACATAATGTTGTGCAATGTGGATGATCCATTGGATCATTCGTTATGAAAACCATAGTAGACTGTTTTGCAGCCTCACTTCCATCCCTGCCACACCCAGCCACAGGAGGGACATCCGAGTCCCCCTGCAGTCAGTGGGTGGGGCCTTGGTCCAGTTGGTTCCCCAGCAAAGAGCACCAGTGACTCACAATGACATCAGCACCAGATCCATTCTGTGCTCCCAAATGCCAGCCCATGACCTATATTCCCCTGCCCACTGATACCAAGCCTGCATTCAGTGATGTCAGGAGAAGGGCACACTATATCAGGAGCACACCGAGATTTGGAACAGGGCCTAAATAGAGCACATCAAGGAGGTAGAGCAGGTGAGGAGGCTGAAAAAGAGAAACAGATAGCTGATGCCACACAGAGACGAAAGAGTAAGAGAAAGAGTCTGTCTGTTTCTCTGTATACTTTGTTAGCCTCCTTTCAACTTGTGCTTCTGTGATCAAGACCCCACGGGACCACCACAGAGCAGGTATTATGTGGGTGGTGGGTGATTCTCAGCACTGCAGTGGCACTGACATGGTGGTGTGTTAACGTGTGTTGCACTGATATGAGTGTTTAAACACTGTGTCCACTCACTGTCCACTCTTTTAGACTCTCCTACCTAGTTGCTCCACCTTGTAGATGTAAAGTCAGAGACAGAAGGTCATCTGTTTCTGCACAGTTTGTGCTGGTCATCCTCTAGTCCTTTGTCAGTTCTCGCAGGACACTGAGGGGTTGAAACACTCCAGCAGCACTGCTGTGTCTGATCCACTCATACCGGCACCTAAATGTAAGTCATTACCTGCATTTTGTACACAGAGGGAGCAGCTCTATCCCTCCTTACAGCTTTATCCTTCCTGTACCCTTTCTTTTCACACTGCTTTTTCCCTTACTTTCATCAAGAGGCACAGCTGGCATTCCCTCATGGCTGTGCAGCTGTGCCAGTGAGTTTGAGTGCAGAGTAATGGGCCTCCAGTGGGGAAGGAAGATAGGCAGCATATTTAGTTCGCAAGAAATCTCCCCATGTGGACTACGAGCCTCTGTTGTGGTTTGTTTTTTATTTTTTTTACGATTTTGGGAAATGAAGGCTAAGCAATAGATTCCGTCTCATGGTGCCACTCCCTAAGGCAGTTGGGAGGAAAACAGCATACTGTAAAGTGTTCTATTATTTAAGGAATAAGTCACAATTATTGTGAAATTATTATTTCATTTTAAGCTCATTAATAAGTTTCACATTAAGCCAGGAATTCTATCAATGGTAACTATTGCTTTCTTAAATGTTGCCAATTCCATTTCAATTTAGTGTCAAATTAACATGAGAAAGAAAAAATATTTGCATTTCCAGAAGGACGTGTTGGATTGCAAAGCCATTCAGAATGGAGATAAAGGTGACCAGCAACAATAAATGATTAAATGTAGACTGATATGATCAATATTTATTGATCTACTCATTCAGAAGTCGTGTCTCTCAGGACGGCATCGGTTTTAACACAACATGCCAGATGTCTCTGCATGGAGTTGTAGAGGTTCCTAATGGTATCCTGTGATGATCCATCCCATGCAGCTTGAATGTTCTCACTCAGTTCTGCAGATTGTGTGGTAGGGGTGGAGTGTTGATAGAGCGTCCAATAGCATACATTTTCAATCAGGGACAGGTCTGGAGATGAGACTGGTCATGACAACGTATCTGTGTCTTCAATGCAGAATCTTGAGATGGCAGCAGTATGTGGACGAGCATTGTTGTGTTGGAATAGCTGTAGGAAAAGGTAGGTCTACTGGTTTTAAGACCTCAGTAACATAATGTTGGGCTTCCCACAATGACTGAAGACCAGAGGTGATCTGGCATGAGAATTTGTGCCGTAGAGGTTCCTAATGGTGTCCTGCGATAATCCATCTCATGTTCTCACTCAATCAAGGATTGACGATGTGACTAGTATCTGTGGTAGGACCACTGGTTGCGTGACCTCATTAGCATAATGCTGGACTGTCAAAGTGTAATGAAGACCAAAGGTGACCTGCTATTATACAAAATTGCACCACACCATGACAACTGGTCTTCTGGACATGTCAGGCAGGACAACAGACTGTTGATCTTGGCACTGACCCTGGTGTCTCCACACTTAATTCGTTGGTCGTCTTCACAAAGACCAAAGCTACTCTACTGAGTGACTCCATGACAGTCTGGAATGACACCATTGCAGTTGTCCATTGCAATTGGTTGATACCTTTCAGTCCAGCATGATCAGTTTGTGATCTGAGATACTGTCATTCTCATCCTTATTGTTATCTCCTCACTGTCTCTCACTTTCTCTCACCTTCTCCCCAGCCACTATTCTGTAAAAGTTGTTCAGTCTTTTTTATTGCCTCCTTTCCTGCTCTTTATATTTAGCACAGTGGATATCTTCTCAGCTGTCTGCTCTGGGCTGCCTGTGACATCTGGAATCCCTTTGCCGGGAGTTGTTTAGAGGGCTGATTTTTTTTTTTGTTTTTGCTACTGAATCAGTTGGAGCTTTCAGCCTCTGACATCACCTCCTTATTCCTTACTCCAGGTCTGAGGCATTCACTGCAGTTAGCCTTGAAGATGAGATGTTTGCATTTCTCTTGGAGGTCAAATGCACTGTATGGACAAAAGAATTGGGACACCTTCTCATCCGCTTTTATTGGAGGAGTCTTGACTGTCTAGGAAAGGCTTTCTACTCGGTATTGGAGCAATGCAACAATTCAGCAACAAGTGAGTTGGTGAGGTCAGCTCCAGCTCAGCCCCAAGTTTTGGAAGGAACACCATCATACCAGAAACCCAGGAGGAGCATGCAGAAACATTTTATTCTGACCAAAGATGTACAATTTGATGGTTAATATTTATGAGTTAAAGCCTTTGGCATTGGTCCCATAGTCAGTCCAGGTGTTGAAACATCTGGATTCTCTTAGATCCTGCCAAGTATGGAAGGCAGGGGTGGAGCCAACCACCTGGACGACCTACAGGACCAAGCTGGTGGTGGCAGGGAGGAAAGAGGAATCTGTAAAGCAGCAAATGGACGTATCAAAGCCTTTTAAAAACAGGTGAGGGCAAGTGATTGGTTGAGGAAGGAAGGGAGGCTTTGCTTTGAGTCTTCTGGTAGAACTTTCACTAAAGCTTTCATTTCTAGTTCAACAGGTCAATACTGGGGTCATTATATCCATTATATCTGCTCCATAGAGTCCTATTCCATTGGCAGTCCGCCTTTACAGGGAGCAACTTAAAGTAGCTGAATGCATTCATTAGAAGGGATGTCCACAAACATTTGGACATATAATGCACCTCAGTGTCCTCACACTGAACTACATTTTTTCTCTCTAATATTTCTTCCTCCCCGTACCTTTCTTTCGTAACACAGAGGAACTCCAGTATCTCTGGATCCAGAGGGATGTACCAGGTTTCTGACAGGCGCTCCTCACCGAGTACTGGGTAAGTCTATTTTGGACTTGTGTTGACTTCAGTATGTGCAGAAATTCAATGTTCACACGTCTTCGTTCCATCCATATGCTGTACCAGGGGCAGGTGGATATAGTAAGAATCAATGAAGGATAACTAGATCAGCCCTCTAATGATACTGCTGTACAAGCAAGGCTTCAGCAGACAGCTATGCCGAGCAATGCAATATACAGTATAGCAGTCCCAGATGAGTCTATTGACTCCGAGCAGGTTTATGTGATAATGAGGAGTCAGTGCCAGGTACCGGAATCTGAGCGAACCACCCTGGATTTTAGAAACAGGCTCCTACAGCTCTCTCAGATGATTGGTCAAGGTAGGAATGCAAGGTTTTTCTGAAATCCAATGGTTTATAGTAGTAATATTAAGATATTAACAATCTTATATGTGAACATCATTGCTGCCCATGGACATGCCAGAAGGTCACTGGAACAATATTTTGTGGACAGATAAGACCAAAATAGATCTTTTTGGAAAAGAAAACATATATAAAACATATATATATATATATATATATATATATATATATATATATATATATAGAGAGAGAGAGAGAGAGAGAGAGATATTTATTAGTATTCTCATAGTATTGTTTGTCAGAAACAGAAGGCCTTATAATGACATAATGCTTGAGTGATAACAGATGACAGATACTAGACTTCATATCCTGATATAATATTACACACAACATAGTCAGTCTAATTGCATCAGATTAGATCGATCACTCATATGTTACTCAGTCATGTTGACAGACTGTGAACCTGATTTACAATAAAATAAAAATAGAAATAGAAATAAATAATAAAATAGCTTAAATAAATGAACTAAAATAGCTTAAATAATTAATAAAAAGACAATTAATTAAAATAAAATAAAACACAATTACATTTAATTAAATGTAGTTCAATTATGTTTAAAAATAACAAAGCTAAAATAAGATTTTAAACAACCAAACAAAAAAAAAGGAAGATAATAAAGGAAACTAAAATTAACAAACTAAAATAACTGAAATAAAAAGGATAGATAATAATAATAATAATAATCATATAAATAATAAAATATAGAAATATATTAAAAGTAATTAAAACACCAATAATAAAAGTGAACAAATGGATCAAACAAAATGACCAAAAAATGGAAAAATGTAAATTAAGTAAAGATACAATTACAGGCAGAGCAAAGTTTAATTTAGAAATTAAAAGTTTAAAGTAATTTCATTTATAAAGTGATGGAAAACAGAACTCTTCAGATCCACACGCTGATCCTTTTAACTACCACCAAAGTACCGCAAACTAGAAATGGAGAATTCTCTAATTACATAAGTGACAAAATATTAACATAGTATTAATTTGTCATTGTTGGATCTGCCAGTGATCATCTTACCCATTTATATGCATCATTCTTGGTAATTAATTGTGGAGCTCTTGTACATGAAGTAGCATTAAAAGGCCCTTTTCCCAGCCAGCATGGAGCCAGCAGGACCGCTGTTGATGTTATTATAAAATTGCATTGCAATGTGAGGATGAGCTGCTATTGAATAACACTGTAATTGCTGCATTAACAGTGTGTTAATGCAGTCCTCCACCAGTGTGTAATTTAGCATGGAGGTCCCTGAAGGGGATTTACTTGTGACTGGAAACAGCTGGGACGATGAAGCTTCTGTTTGGAGACACAATGAGTGTGTTTTCATAGCTCTGCAAACGTCCAGTCACGCGTCACATCTGCACCTCCGTAACAGACCTGCAAAGGTCAGTGAGCTTTCCGAGCTGTGGAGAGCTGGCAGCTTGAAACTTTAAGGGGTGTGTGAACTGTGTTGCCATGGTACCCAGTGGTGCCAGTTTGTGGTACTTACCAGTAGGAAATTTGCATTTTTCCCCACACATCACCGTCAGCAGGCCCACTAGCCTTGCTTTGGCCAGGTCCCTCCCTTTAGGTCAGCAAACCGTAATGTCTAAGGAGTGACTAAGTGTCTGGCTGGAATCCCTAGTGGAAATTCTGTCCCAGCAAAAGCCCAGAAGGAGAACATTCTTTTCCCACAGTGCTGTGCAGCCTCAGCTATCTGTGGTACAAGACTTTAACCCATTAGTCTGTCAGGCTACATTTCAGTTCTTCACTCTTATAACTGCATTAATCATGTTGTCAGTTTCAGAGGCCCTATAATAGAACCCTGCGCATGGTATTATACTTGCATCTCTCTCACAGGGCATCTGGCCGGGTCAAGTCGGCATCACAGGGGTCAGTGGCAGGCTATGACAGTGACAGTGTGGATCTGCATGCTTTGGAGGGTAGCCTGGAGGCACAGTACTATCATGCGCAGTGTCGTCTCGGAGACCCTGGGGCCTACGAGAGGGGTCCTGTGTCCGGTGGGGCACCCCGCAACTGGGGACTCCGCAAGCAGGCCATCCAGAACTGGCAGCGGCGGCCTTACCGCAACAGCACGGAGGGTGAAGAAGGAGACGTGTCCGACGTGGGATCCCGCACCACAGAGTCGGAGGCTGAACTGTGGGAGCAGGAAAGGAGGGCGTCTGCTGACAGCCAGCAGCACGGGGGCCATCGCGGAGGATACCGGTTGGGCACAGGTAAGGTCAGCGGGGAGTGACCTTACCTTTACAACCCTAGGCTGTTTTTGTGGGAAGTTTTTGTAAATTGATGTTCTTTTATTCACATCTTCATTTAAATATTTTTATGTATTTGAGCATTTGTTAATCAAAAATATACTTGTGCCTAAAATTGTTTGTTTTTTTTCCTTATGAGGACTAAAACATTTAGACAGTGTTGGATGAAGAGCTATTTGTAATGATTAGAATGACAAGATCCTTGTCATAATAATAAAGTACTTTGAAATACACAAAAGTGGTCAAAATAAAATAGAAACAGCCTAAATTTGCTGTTTTTTATTTGTTTGTTATTAATGTATGTGTCAGTATTATCCCTTCCCAGGACTTTTATTTTGAAACTTGAACACTGTGAGCAAATCAGAGCACAAACAGCCTCTCCTTTCTCATTTTTATCTATCAGCCAATATCTGTAGACTACTTTGATCCTGAGTTCTGAAGCCTAGTAAACGGAAGGTAACAGCCTGTAAAGTGTGGCTCTCAGGTTCTAAGACTTAAGGTTACAGAGTCACTTGTTCTTCATCATTTTGGTTCGGTCTCATTTCAGGCAGAATTGTACACTGCTGTATTGTTTTGCCTCTACTAGGAATCAAATTGCATGTGTCTTGCTGATGCAGGATGAAACGCAGCTGATTGTATGAAAGGTAACTCGAGTGCAGGGTTAGCTGACTAAGGGCTTCACGTGCTCTTGTCCTGCTTCCCAAAGTTTAAGTACAGTTGTCTATTTTGTTATCTTCAGCATTTAAAACCTGCACGTTATTCAGCCAGCAGATACAGTCGTAAGCATATGTCTATGTTCTAACCGGCTGCAGCTCATTAAATCCATGACTGTAACAGAACACTTCTTTTAACTCCTAGAACCCGAGATTCACGGGGCAGTTACCTGCCGTTTTCTAGGCTTCATGTTTTAGGATCAGAGTAACCGACAGACATGAAACACAGTTGATGCCCAGCTGATGTCACAAATGAAGCTGCCGCCATAGTGGCTACCGATTGCCGACGCCACTTTGTTTGGAAGGCATGCCATATGTTGTCAATTACACCCAAAGCTTTGTCACATACCTTTGCTTGGATAAGGAACATTTTCTTGGGTTTCAGATGCTAAATTTTAAGCCCAATCTGCAGTGAAATGTCTGTATCCATCAGTGCTTTTGTAGCCTTTAAGCTTTGTTCTGAATAAAGTGAAAATGATGGATTAAGTGCACCAATCAAACATAACAATGACCTCTTTATGTCTACTGTCCATCATACAGGAGCCCTTTATAGTTCTATAATCACAGACTGTAGTTCATCTGTTTCTCTGCATACTCTATTCTCCTCCTTTCACCCTGATCTTCAGTGGTCACCCACCCACACAATACCTGCCTTGCGGCGGTCCTGTGGGAAACGTCATGAAAGAACAGGTTTGGCAGTGAGTCCAGTGAGGCTAGTGGTTGAAAAAGGGATCTGGTGATAATAAATATGGATTGTATCCAGCTGGAGACATTTTTCTCCATATCTTTTTTTGTTTTTTTGCTGGATTCAAGTGTGAGGACCATGTGCATCTTAGTCTTTTCAAATGAACTGTAGCTTACTGATGAGCACTCAAAGTGGACAGGGAGCAAAGGAAAAGAAAGTGTATACTTTAGTTAGATCTGTGTCGTTTCTAGCCCCATTAATAGAACATAGAAGGTGCAACTGGAGTTTTTGTAGTGTAGAAATGTGAGTGCTGGGCAATATGACTAAAACCTCAAAAAATATGATATATGAGCCCCAATATTATTTTTGTTGGACAATATATTATCCTAGAAATGATTGCGATAAACAATATTATTTCCATTTTAAGGCCATTTTATGCAAATGATATAGTGATAATGTAGTAGTATAGTAGTAGTATGCTAATAATAGACAGTGGCACTCTAAATTCCTCATGCTGCTACCCACTTGAGTGGCAGCCGTCCAGAATCCAAACCATTTCTACACAAACCACCCAGGCACATTCTTTTTTGGAATTAAATTGCATACAGATGGTAACCTGTCTAGCAGGTGTGATGTGATGAATATGGTCGTTTTTCATATTTTGTATAAAATACTTTCGAATATATCAATACTTCTGATGCATCTATTGCCCAGTCCTGAGTGCTAGAAACTACAGAACTACTCATTTGCTCTGGCTGCTGTCCTGATGCTACGGAAACTTGGATGCATCAAGCGTCCACTTGCACCACTTGCATTTTATGGGACGTTTTGATGGGATGTTACTGTGCAAACTTGCCTCATATATATTTACTTCATTATGATCGTTCCTTCCTCCCAAAAAGGCTGCAACAAACCTCGAGAAGCACAATTTCTGGCAAGAAGTCTATGCCAAACCTGCCTCCTTCCTCTTTTCTGCATGACACACATTCTCAGTCCTAGGGATGCCCTAGCAGTTGCACAAGTGGCATGAAACCATTATGCCTCAAGCAGTTATACAACTCTTCATATGGCACAGGTTGTGTCCAGCGGGCCTCGGAGTACATCCGCCAGCCGTCCGCCAGTCCGCAGGTCATGTCTGGAGCCACGGGTTGGGGTCTCCGTACACCCACAATAGTCCAAGCAGCAGTGTAGGACGCAGGCCAGAGAAACTAGGTCAGTGTGAGTGCTGCTACTGCTGGAGCACTGCGAAGAACAGCCAGGGTTAGAGTCACAGAGGGATGAATAATGAGCACAGCAGCCCACTCACTGACTTCAGATCAGCCAGGGGCAGCAACTTTGGAAGGGATGAGTAATGGCCAGACAGCTGCTGTTGCACACACACACACACAAACATACACACTCTTAACAAATGAGTTGTGGACTGTAGGGTAGCATGAGTGGCTACAATGGATACAGGAGGAGTATGAATGGTTGTCCATGCACTTGATCGTGCCTCTCATATACCACCATCATTACTCTTCGCTTAAGCAGAGTTGCACTAGATGAGAGTGGTGTGGTTATCTCTGGAACCTGCACTGTTCAACATCAATCTCAGTGTAGGTCCCTCTGTTTCCTCTGGCTTACCTTGTTGAAGAAAGAGTCATCTCTGGAACTCCCTCCAGCAGTTCTGTGGCATGTTTTCATTTCTAGTATGCATCAGGCAGTCACATGGTGACTCCCACTCAATGCCCAATGCAATAAGCAAGCATCTAATATTTTTCAGCTGCATCTGCAGTTCCCTGGTTTCAGTGCAGTGCATGAGGGCGTCTACGAGTCGAATAGGGATCAGGATTGTCATTGGTACCAATCAAAAACCTTGATCTTTATACAGCTGTTCCAAAAGAAATCAGACAAATATACCTGCACTCTGTTCCTTTGAATGACCCACCACTGCTGCTTTTGAAGCTTCTTAGATGTGGATTGGTAGATTGGTCAGCCGGAGACCAAAGACTACCAGCTGCTGTCGAAAGCACCAAAGATGGGCATACAGGCACTTGAGCAATGAAAGAAGGTTGCCTAGTTTCACATCACATGGACAGCCAGGAACATCTGCAGTCTATCTGGAAGAGAGGTGGTACCAGGATGTCTTGTGAGAAAGAAGACAAGCCAGTAGGTGTATGGGAGTATGGGCTCTGGACAAGATCCTGCTGGTAAAGGCTTGGTCTGGGTCTTCATGAGGACAGAGGCACAAATGGAGCACAAGCCATTTATCTTAACATTGTGGCAGACCAGCTATACTGGGAAGAATACAAGTTCCTTGAGGAACATTTGGAGGTTCTTCAATATGAAAATGTGGAGGAACTTCCACTTCAAGGAATATTTTTCCTTTAGGGGTTCCTTGAAGCAACTTAAAAGGTTCCTCCATGGTTTTATATTGACAAAATTCCAAAGATGCCTCAAGGATCTTGTACAAGTACTATTAACAGTGTATATCCCATAATGGAAATGAAAAAAGTTCTACAAGGAAACTTGAATGCTATGCCCACTACCAGTTTGGACCTGTCAGCACTCTGGGGGCTGGCTCCACCACTGACTTCCATACTCTGCAGATGTTTCAAGACCAAAGACTTTAACTTTCTATTGGTACTGTAACTGTTACTTGATCAGAATAAAACTCCTCTGTGTCTACTGGTAGCAATAGTATTCCCCATGACCTCTAGAGTATGAGCAGGAATTCTTCAGGAATGGTCAGAGGACCACAACAAGGAGTTCAAGGTGTTGCCCAGCTTCCAAATTCCCTCTAAATCCAATCGAGGTCTGTTGCTAATGCTTTTGTTCCCCGAAGCTACAGGGCACCTTCAGAGGTCTTGTGAAGTCCTGCATTGAGTTCCTTTGGAGGACCAACAGCATGTTGGGCAGATTTGAAGGGTCCAATTCTTCTGAAGCTCAAAAAGAAGCATTATAAAGATCATGCTGATATACGTTTTAACACAATACCTTACATCTCTGATTTTATCTACGACTACACCTCATCCATCTCAGCTACTCTGCTGTCCTCTAGTGGCCTCCTTTCCTCGTTCCCTCTCTCAGCTACAGGAGACCATGCCTTATTTGCAGCTCCATTATGGGAATGCCCCCACCCATATTATATGATCTAAATCATCTCACTTGCTTTCATCTTCATGCAGAACTGAAGGCAGCGACCTTTTGTAAGTGAAAGGAGCTTGGATTTAAAGATATTATTTGGATTCTGTGGATCAAGCAGTTCTTCTCGCTCCTGGTCACTTCCCTCAGCATTCTTTTAAAAGCACCCGGAGTCATTTTCTTTCTTTCTCTTGGCTCTGGGCGATGTGTGAAAGTCTTGAGTGTGGGAGGGAGCCTTGAGCAGCCTGCTGTTACTTCAGAATGGGTCTCTGGCATGCTGCGCAGTGCGTGACTCAAGAGGCAGCTGATGGCTCAGTAGCTGGCGCTGGGACATTGAAACGTTTGCTGGTCACATGTTCCAAGTGACGTTTAGGAGCACTGACTGCAACGTGGTCTGCAGCTTTGCTTTGTTTATGGCCCTCTGGCATCACCATGTGACTGCATGTGGTATCGCTCCATTGTGTGCATGAGATCCAGAAGAATTCTGTTGATGTCAGTCATTTTTCAGAGAAACGTTTGGGAAATTTACTCAAAATCAGGCCAGATGTTATTTTGGCTCACAGTCTCAGCTCAGTGTTACTGGACTTTCTCAAGCTTCATCTGTCATAGGCGGAGCTAATCTGCTGAATAGTTGCACCTCGAAGGAATTAACCACTTACAAAGCATGACTGCAATGGTATTATCCCACTTTTGTGTTGACAAATGAATAGGATCAGTACTTTGTTTGTTGAAGGTCTGGTGTCATGGTGTGGGTGCAATTTTGTACAATGCCAGATCACCTTTGGTCTTCATGACAGGCACTTTGACAGTCCAATGTTATGCTTATGAGGTCTTGCAACCTACCTTTTCTGAACACACTCCACTGCTCATGTGGTTTCTGACACTGTATGACAGTAGTAGATGCATAGATTAACCGTCTAAACCATTCCTACTCTTTGACTTCCTTTCCCACCCTCAGGTCGGTCTGAGGCAGGCTACAAACCCTGCCGTCACGAGAAGAGCCCCTCCAAGTCCAGTGAGGTCATCAGCCCTGAGGTGCTGAAGATGCGGGCTGCGCTCTTCTGCATCTTCACATACCTGGACACCAAAACCCTGCTGAGGGCTGCTGAGGTGTGCCGGGACTGGAAGTTTGTGGCGCGTCACCCTGCTGTATGGACCAGAGTGCTCCTGGAGAACGCTCGGATCTCATCTAAGGTTCCAAACCATGTAGTTCTTAAGAATCACTTCATATAGGAGTGTGAATCACTGCTGTTTTTTTAATTATTATTAATCAATTCATTGGTTTATCAATTATTACTATTTCAGAAGTATAAAAAAGGATACAGACATGACAGATATGACAGGAACCGTTTACATGATAGTACAGTCACAATATTTATTGTTTTGTTATGTAGTCTTTTTCATGTTTGAATGTTTTTGTATGGCTGCGAATGATCATTTGTCCTTGTTTTTCATAGAATTAATGCTTGAATAATCACTTATTTGCTCACTATTTTTTTCTATGTATCCGTCTTTGCTTGCAGTTCTTATGCACACTCTCTCAGTGGTGCACGCAGACGCACTCCCTGATCCTGCAGAACCTCAAACCCAGACAGAGGGGGAAGAAGGAGACCAAGGAGGAGTATCTGAAGAGCACACGGTATCTCCTTCATCAGTCTGCCCTGGTTAATAATAAAACAGGCTCCTCCAACAACCATGTTCCAATCATCTGCTGCTGATGTGCTGCACCTGAGCCTAATTTAAGGAATTTTTTAGTAACCTATGAGGAATTACTCTTTTTCAAGTGATTTTGAAAGACATTTCTACAGATATGTTGGTTATATCACCTCCATCCATCACTTTTGTTCAAATTAAGACCTCCATGTTTAAATATGTTACACTTCTCTTTTTTTTTGTTCAAAACAGTAGCTTCTCTGCATTCTGTCCATCACATTTATACTCGCTCGTGCAAACACCCAGGCATGCACATGCATGCTGACTCAGGATTTCAGCTTTATGATGGAAGTGCCGAGGGAGCACTCTGTATTTTCAAATTAAAAAGCCTCCGCCTTTCTGAATGTGGCTGATCACGTCCTCCACCACAAGCAGGACATGATGTTAAAATTGCCCAGGGCTATTTTCCATCGACAAACACATCAGCTACCTCTGCTTTCATTTTTCTCCTTTCAATTCTCTGTCTAGACGAGAGAATTGTCCTTGCTCAAAGGGCAGCCTAAAATATATTGGGTAATCCCATTTTTTACTGAGGCTGCAGTTTGAGCCAAACTAAATTGATTCTGAAAGAAAGCAGGGTCTTCACCCAGCTGGCCACCAATGTCAGTAGGTTTGAACATCAAATTGAATGCAGGCCGTGATGCTGGATGACCAAAATTTAATAACAGGACAATCGGTTTGACATCGAATATGAGAGCTAACGTTATTTTGTTGGTTTTAAGTTGCAGTGTAAACAAATTAGCATCTTCCAAATGTCAAATGCCAACTTCATATTGATGTTGAACAACATCTTCATAAGATGACTAAAATCCATGGTGCCTGACATCTGATTTGCATCATAATTACTGGCCAGTCGGTGCTACCTTTTAACATCTCCAGACTAGGAATGTCCTGATCTGATCCACTGGATTAGGGTCAGGGCCAATCCAGGTATGAATAATAGATTGGGTTCTGGCTTTTAAAGTTCTGATCCAGCTGTGATACTTTGTTTTGTTATAGCAGAGCACGGCCTCCTCCTCACTATTAACACGAGGAGCTTCTCAGAAGGTAGCAAACCACCATTGTGGAACTATTTTACTGTGGGTCATGATTACTTAGCACTATTTCTGCACCTTTTCTCTCTAATCAATATGAAACCACCATTTTTGGGACTTAATTCAGTGAAAAAAAAAAAAGCTTTATTTGAACTAATAAGTGGATGGAAGTTACCAGTTAGCAGAAGCTAACTGAATTCTGACTCTCCATTCTACTTTAAAAAGTGTGTAGAGTCCCAAAGCCTAGTCTGCAGCAAGGTAGCCTGTGAATGAAAAACCAGTGTCTTCCAAACATCTCACATTAGCATCATATTACCATACGAATGTTATGAGATATGGTGACCGAAACCCAACATCTGGTCAATGTCATAAACATAACGTTCACTTAACGTGGTGTGTTTTGTATGTGCTTGGCTGTGGGTCTTAGTGGGTGTCTAGAGGAGGGTCTGGAGGCCATGCTTAAAGCTACTGGAGGAAATCTGTTGATCCTGAAGGTGTCTCATTGTCCTAACCTGCTGACTGACCGCTCCCTGTGGCTGGCCAGCTGCTACTGCCGAGCTCTTCAGGCCGTAACGTACCGGTCAGTACATTTGCAGGGTTGCTTTGTTTGTGCTGTTAGGTTTTGAGAAGAAGAAAGTGGCCACTAATACCAGTAAACACTGTGTTTCAGAGTGCTGGATGATGTGTGTGTTTGCGTATTTCAGGAGTGCCACAGATCCGGTGGGCCAGGAGGTTATTTGGGCATTGGGAGCTGGCTGCAGAGACATCATCTCCTTACAGGTGGCACCCTTACATCCCTGGTAAGACACTTTAGTGTTTTAATTAGTAGTGTGATTCAAGGGTTTTGAAAAAGGTTATTTGTGAACATTGAGTATTGTGATTAAGGTTGAGCTCCTATTTACTCATTAAAAGAATAGTTGCACCTGGAAGGAAACAACCAATTGCAATGGTGTCATGCCAGATTGTCATGGGGTTCAGTGACGAGTCCCACTTCTGTCCTGATTGAGATGACCAACAAATCCATATGTGGAGGTACCGTGGTCAACACCATGATCAGTGGTTTGTTGCGGCATTGCATGTCCAGAAGGCCTGGTCTCATGCTGTGTGGTACAATTTCATACACCAGATCAACTTTGGCAGCCCAACGTTACATTAATGAGGTCCTGCAACCAGTGGACTTACATTTTCCTACTGCTATTCCAACAGGATAAGAAGACACAGATACTATGCCATAACCAGTGGCGTCGCCTGACCTATCCCTGATTGAAACACTCCAGCCCTACCACAAGATCAGCAGGAACTGAGTTTCTCCCTCAATTTGGAAGTGCCAGTGCCCCAACCCCACTAGTACTCTCCCCCTATCACAAACGATGCTCCTGACACTAGGAGGGTGAGGATGAGCACATGCTTCCTCTGATACATATGAAGTCAAACACTGGAGAAAAACGCTACCGATACAATGGAGGACCGGGGCCTTTGGTCAGCCAGCGCTCAGTGTGACGTGAGCCATCTATCCACCCAAAGAGAGCATGGCCAATTTCTTTCTGTCTCAAACTCTGGCTGCCAATGGCAAGCAGCATGGCCTGGGATTCGAACCTGTGCTTCTCAGATCATAGTGGTAGTGCATTAGAACTCTGAGCCACTCTGAGCCAGCATATTAGTTCAGTCTGACACTTTCTTCTGGGTGCAACTGTTTGTTTGATGATAAACATAATCCAGGTCAGTTTGAATGTATGTTGCATCATATACTTGAGAAATTATTGAAGTTATTTAAGTTCATTTTATGTTTGTTACAGTCAACAGCCAGCACGATTCAGTAACAGGTGCCTGCAGACAATTGGTCGATGCTGGCCACACCTGCGAGCCTTGGGAGTAGGCGGAGCCGGATGTGGCATACAAGGATTGGCTTCTTTAGGTAAGTGAAAGCAAATCATGAAGGAAGTTCTAATTGTTCAGGAGAAAAGGCAAAAAGCAGAGGAGCACGTGGAGTTAAAAGTACAAATGGACGATTATTTGTAAATCATCTGTATATATTTCTTTTGGACTTATTTACAGTGTTTATATTAATAATACATGATTATGTTATAACCAAAAATTATATGCTACAACTTGCATGACACAAAGTTGACAAACTCATACTGGTCTAATATTGCATAATAAATCTCTCATGAAAATCAGAAATCCAGAATCTCAAAATATTACAATATTTAAATTACATTTCAGTATCAAAATGTATCTTGAAAAATGAAATATATCACATTAAATGTAATGGATATAAACTATGGCAGTTAAAGTCAATTAAATGTAATTAAATTATGACCAAAAGAAATTACAATATATTTTTTAAATCAAAATATTGCAATGTGAGATGTTTATCATGCAGCCCTACTTTATAGGTACAAATAAGACAAAAACCTTTAATTTTGCTTATTGGTCTTGCGTTCTGTTTTGGTTCAGGTTCTAGACCGGCATATTATTTTGTAATGTTTTCCTTTAAGAGTTGAAGTATTTTTTGACTGTTACTCCACATATTTGAAGTGTTGCTCCAGCTGATCTCTGATCAGTGTTAAAGGAATTTAGCTTCCGTTAGCAGCTGAGATGCACCATAAAGATATGTAATGGGATGTCTTACTGACAGATGCAGAGACACAGGAATTTACCTTGTAAAGCAGATGAGATATATTTGTCCTCACGTCAGGAAAAACATGTTTATACTGATTGATTTGGATTGTGAATCAGTGAATGGAGAAGAATCCGCTGCGTGATGCTGTCTGCATCACCGCTTTCACCATTTCCAGACATAATGGCTTTGACCTTTTTAAAATATGAGGCTTTTATGCTTTTAAATGAGAGTGACCTACTTTTTCAGACCGTTTACTCACTCAGAACATCAGCAGCTGGAACAACAGTGACTGCTTATTGATGTACACCATGTCCCAAAGTTTGTGGATGCCCCTTCTAATGAATGCGTTCAGCTACCCTAAATTGCTGACACAGATTTGCAAGTGCGCACAGCTTCTCTCGTCCCTGTAGAGAAGTACCGTCAATAGAACAGGACTTTCTGAAGTTGCACTTAAATAGTGTCTTCCTAGATACCCAAGGACGATTTACAGTCAGCACTCTTCACAATCACACTCAGCACTGTGGTCTAGAAGGGTATAAACCCCCAGCATTGAGCGGTGAAGCAGCGAAGCAGCATTCCTGTGTTCCCAGGAATGATGGCGCTCCATCCATTATGTTTGGAATGAGTTGGGAATCAGGTAGGGTGGTGGTGATCATTCAACCATCCTAACCTCTCTTAACTGTTTTTGAGTGCAATCAAATCCTTACACCAAAGCTCCAAAATCTAGTACATTTCATAAACTCTTTTCTTAACACTCTTGATTTCAGGATGAACAGTGAATCAGCAGATGTCCCTATACTTTTGTCCTTATAGTATACCATCATTTCCATATTGTCCTCCATTGGTCGACTTTTTAAGGACAAAAGCAACACATTTCATAACACAGTTCAACACATTTAACACAATTCATAACAGTGACTGTCTGTGTATCTCCCCAGCGAGGAACTGTATGCGGCTGCAGGTGCTGGAGCTGGACCACGTCAGTGAAATAAACCAGGAGGTGGCTGCTGAGGTATGCCGAGAAGGCCTGAAGGGCCTGGAGATGTTGGTGCTCACCTCGACCCCTG
Source organism: Acestrorhynchus altus (assembly GCA_034509495.1). Taxonomy (NCBI): domain Eukaryota; kingdom Metazoa; phylum Chordata; class Actinopteri; order Characiformes; family Acestrorhynchidae; genus Acestrorhynchus; species Acestrorhynchus altus. The sequence continues at coordinate 5,761,117 of CM067525.1, read as the reverse complement.
TGACTCCCAAAGCGCTGCTTCACTTTAACAGTAAGTGCTTTTTGATAAGTCTTCTGCCCTATTTGTACATTATACCATGGACTTTAGACTCTGTTTCTAAAAAGAGATTGTCCATTTAAATACGGATGCCTCCTAAAGTCAGGTATCAGCTCCTTCTCCAGCTCCTTACACACACCAACACATTAAACTCCACTCACTCACTGCACAGCCTGCAGCTCCTTCTCCAGCTCCTTACACACACCAACACATTAAACTCCACTCACTCACTGCACAGCCTGCAGCTCCTTCTCCAGCTCCTTACACACACCAACACATTAAACTCCACTCACTCACTGGACAGCCTGCAGCTCCAGCTCCTTGGGCTGAATAATGCAGATAAATCAGGCTCGGTGTGTAAAGCTCACTACTCTAAAAGTGGTCTTAAGTCATACTGTCAGTGATTCCTCTCTGAAACTGAGTAACTACTATAGATATTCATTATACATTATTCTCAGCCTTCAGTAATGCCAGTACTCCCCTCAGCAAGCCAGTATAGCTCACATCTCCCCTCTTTCTCTGATTTCTCTGTAGGTGTGTGTCGTAACCTGAAGTCCATTGTTGTGCAAATAGGCATTGAGGATTATTTTGAAGACCCCAACAGCCCGGAGGCTAGAAAACTCTTTGATGAGATGGTGAACAAACTTCAGGTAAGGCTGAATGTAAATGCAGTGTTATGTTTGGCCTGGGTAAGAGTGAGAGCTGCATAAGCCCTATGAGATGCTTTCTCCTTGAATGCTTTCATTAGATGCAGAAGATTAGTGCCATGAAATTTATTTATCATATCATGAAATCACTAACATGTATTTCACCACTGTCATACAAACACCTTGTCTTTGTTATTGCTGGGTTTTTTTTTCACATTTTGGCATAATGTGAACCTGACAGTGGTTCATTACATTGTGTCAAAATTCCACGAGGAATGGACCAATAGAAATGCTCCATAATATGACCAAGGAATATATGTGTGGAGTCACTGTGGTCAGTGGTTTGTTGTTATGGATCATTTGTCCAGAAGGCCTGGTGACATGATGCGGGTGCAATTTTGTACGATGCCAGATCACTTTTCATCTTCGTTACAGACACTTTGACAGTCCAGTGTTATGTTAATGAGGTCCTGCAACCAGTGTCCCTGGAGTGAACTACTCCAACAGGACAGCACTCGTTCGCATACTACTGCTACTACTGCCAAATGAAGACAAATATACTATGCTGTGGTCGGTCTCATCTCCAGACCTGTCCCTGATTGAAAATGTGTGGGATGCTATTGGACGCTCTAACAACACTCCACCCCTACCGCACCATCTGCAGAACTGAGTGAGAACATTCAAGCTGCATGGGGTGGATCATCACAGGACACCATTAGGAACCTCTACAACTCCATGCAGAGACGTCTGGCATGTTGTGTTAAACCTGACACCGTACTGAGAGACACCACTTCATATATTAGTCATATCAGTCATAAATTTTTAATTGTTTATTTTATAGGGAAATTCTGGAGTTCAAACCATGGAGTAAAGTATCAAGTTCCACAAATGCTTTGGCGTCAACCATTTGGCACCAGAGAGCACAGATTCCAAAAGTGGACAGTCTTAATCAGTCGTCCCAAAGCGAAACAGCAGGGGTGAAGAAGCTCGAGGAGATAACCCGTCTGTGTAGCCGCCTACCACCAGACTAAAATTAACCTGTCAAAGCTGTTCTGGTGTTAGAGGCCAAGGTGTTTCCTGTCTCCGAGCCTGGCGGGCTCTGATGAATCAGTGACATTAGGGGAGCCCTTGTGCTGCTACATCGGTTAATTGTGAGTCAACTGAAAGTGACTCATTTTGTTTGCTTGCTCCAGGCTGGAACGCTCAAGGGAGCTTCTGCTGAGACTAAGGATGGAGACCACTTTCTCTGGAAGGGATGAATGTGGAAGATTCAACATTAGCAACAGATAAATTTCACTTTTAAAGGTCAAAAGTGGAAGATCACTGACGTACAGGCCATCTGTCTTGCCACGTTCTTCACAACGTCATTGCAAACCTAAACTGTTTTTCTGCCCTGAAACGAATTCATCTCCTTTGGGAGTTTCTTGTTTATTTGAAATGATTGAAGTTATTAGGCCATTTAAATGGATCTTTTAAAGCTGCTCTCCTTGTTCTTTACAATAGTGAATATGCCTGAGTCGGTCCAGAGGGACACATTTATAAAGTTACATTGAGAGTTGGAGACAGCAAGAACATTGTGCTTGCCTATAAAGCCTTTCACCTTAATAAATTGCATGTGGCTCAACAAAGGCAACAATGTTCAGGTGTCTTCCAGAGTTGGACTTGGAACCAGTCAATAACAATTTGGGTGAGGAAACAGGCAGGTATGACCAGTGATGGCAAATCCATAATCCAGGTCAAGGTCACAAAAGCAGTAGATCATACACAGGAAAGCAAACAAAGAAATACAAGCGCTCCAAACTCAGGTATAGAACACAGAGACTTTGCAATGATGACAAACTGAAGTGCTTAAAAGGAGTCTTAATCAGTCTGGGCATGAGTTTATTAGACAAGCCTGATGTGTGGAGCTTAGCAATGGCCAGCAGGGGGAGCCATTAAGTGGTGTTATACAGCAGTCTAAACTACTGTTCAGAAGGTAGACAACATTTTTAATGCTGAAATATTACTGCTTTCCAATCTCGCTTAATTCATCTGTTTATCTGTTAACAAAATTCCAAAAGCATTAAAACTACACTGAGATATTATAATAAAACTATATTACACAATATAGTTGCCAGAAAGGCTCAATTGCTGTGTCAGGACAAACTGATTTGAAGCTAGATTTCAGTTTACCCATACCTTTTCCCACTGTTTCCCTCCAGGCACTGAAGAAGAGGCCTGGCTTCTCCAAAATCCTCCACGTGAAGGCTGATGGGTTGTGCTAACCCCCACACTACTGTGAAGGAACCCAGCACAAGGTTGTGGAATCCTCCAACCTGACCAAGTCATAATCTGCTCTAAGAACAAGGCTGAAACTCCACCTTCAGCCTCAGCAACCATGTCACTGATGAACAGAAAACTCCATACCACAGTACTCTTGAAGACAGAAGACACACACAGTCTAGAAACCTTTGGATAAAGGCACTGGATTCTAAAGTACAGTCTTCAGAGGGACATTGTGATCGGTCCCCTTCGACGCTGTTCCAGCTGCTCAAGCCAAAACGGATTAGGATCACGGGCTGCGATTCAGTGGACCAGACGTGTTCTCTGACTTTGCCAGACGTCCACGTTCATGTCTTTTCCTCCTTATAGCACACAGCTGCAATCTGGAGTGGCCTCTTCTTCCAGCCAAGGACAAGGAAGGTTTCAAAGCTGGTGGACCATGGAACTCAAGCAGCACATGTATGAAATATATAGATAGGAAGGTACTGACTGTGGATGTCTGAGTGTGAGTGTGTTGGTGAGTGTGGGTGAGCTACAGTGTGTGTGTAGTGCACAGTTTTTCTCCCTGGTACCAAGCAAAACTCAAATTCAACCATCACCACCATTGGTTACCTGGGTTGGCCATTTAATGGTCGTATTTCTGAACAACAACACCAGCTTCCCTCATGTTGTGATGCCCTTATATAAGGAAATGAAAGGTTTCTCTTTAGAATATATATATATATACACAGACTCCTATAGCAGAGCTGTCCTGTCCAATCAAAAAAGAAAATACCAGGATGTACAAGCTGAAAGCCAGCCAGTATCTATCAATTGGCTCCCATCAGCAGAATCAGCAACTATTTTCCAGTTATCACTAGCAAATGTAATGGAATTATTATGATTTTATTCCAATTTTCCCACCCAGTTTGAACGTTCTGGTTACTGAACCCCATTAGGACTCTCCCCCTATCACATATGATGCTCCCGACTGTAGGAGGATGAAGACAAGCACATGCCTCCTCCGATACATGTAAAATCCACCCTCACACTCAGATCTGCCACCATTGCATCATTGCTGGGCAGCCAATGTGCTCGGAGGAAAGCACCAGGTCTCCAGCTCCGATACAACGGCTAACATACATCTGGGTCAGCATCACACTGGTTGTGATGTGGGGAGAGAGCACCGTTTACCCACCCAGAGAGAGCACTAATTTTGCTCTCTCAGGCTCCGGCTGCAGATGGCAAACAGCATGACCCGGGATTCGAATCCGTATAAACCTCTTCTGAAACTGGGTTGCATGCAGTTTTTAACAAAATGCCATTTTTAAGAAGTACCTTACTCCATTAATCTAGTTTGATTCCATGGTGCCATTCATGTTCTGTATTAATATGTGCATTTTCACAGAGAACAATAATGTGCCTCCATGAAATGGAGAACATTTACATTTGGTAGATGTGGTGCTATCACTACATATTATGTTCTCATATTCCTTTCAATGTCAAATTTGTATCAAATCTAAGCCTTTGTGCTTGTTCCTGCAGCTCAGGTTGGCTGTCAGTAGTGCCACTGACCAAGACTGAGGAGAACAATCCTGCTGCTTGTGCACCAAACCACTTAGTTAGTTCAAAAGCATTCCCATTGGAAGTCGGTGGGGTGTCTTTATGTTCCAACAAAAGACTGTAGAGGCTTGCAAGTTTTATTCTTGACCAGATTTTACAGTTTGTCTTTGGTGTTGGCCTTGTGATTGGTTCAGTTCTTGAAAATCTAGGCCCTCGTAGATCATGCTGAGTATGGAAGGCTTGAGTGGAACCCTTGGGCAACCAATGGGAACAAACTGCTGACGTCGGGATTAAGGAGGGGACGAAGTTAAGTGCCAGCACCTGAAAGGCAGCAAAAAGGGTGTGTGGGAGAGGTCATTTAAAGACAGATGGGGGCAGGTTATGATGGTTGAGGAAGGGTGCATAGCATTGGGGTCTCCTGGTAGAACTTTCACTGAAGCTTTTATCCCTGCCTTTACTTTGAGGTCATGAGTCACTGGTTTAGATTCCCCAAACAGTTGGAAGAACCACTAGCCTCAAAACAACAGACCTTCTCCATCTCTCATTTTCGCAGATTTGCCTTAAGCATTCTGAGATGAAACGTTCCTAAGGTCCTTCACATTGATCCAGTTTATATCATTTTGTTTGTTGGGTAGAGAGTTGAGTTGAGTTAAGTTGAGATGCAGCTTGCTAAACCCTTGATTTTGCCAAGACTCAAGAACATCTGAAGATGTTCCTGTACGCCATAAGCTCTGATGTTCCTTCAGAATCTTGCTAATGCAATAATAACAGATGCAGGCAATGGTTTCCACCACTTTTCTGCACCACTTTTTTACCCGTCAGGCATTAGTGTTCCCCTTGGGCCAGCCTTCGAGATCCAACCTTGTCTGCTCCAAGTGCTTTAGTCCAGGGGGATCACTCCTAAGGTGCAATGCTGTACTTCTTGTCTTAAAACAAAAAAAAAAATGGAGTGGCGTTTGTGTGCAGAGTGTAATGGTTGGTGTAGGATGCTACTGGTTGTTGTGGTGCTTGGTGGAACTGTTACGGTGAGTTTACCATAGTCACATTTCTAATTAAGTAGAAGAGAATTGGTGAGATTTTGTCGACCATTCAACTTTCCTTTTGCTCTTATTGCGGACTCTAACCTCCAGTACTGAAACTGTGCACACCTTCAACAGAAGCCCACTCGTCTACGTTTTGAGTTCCTGACAATCTGGTCTCCTGAAGACTTTAAAAGTTGTACATATGTCATTTATGCAGATCTATGAAATTTACGTTATGTTAATATTCCGAGGCGGAAGTGAAAAGAAAGACAAAACAGGCGTACGCTCTGGTGCATCCTCAAGGTTCTCCACTCCGAAGAGTGGAAAAGAGTTTCCTTTTGTTTCCAAAGTTGCTTGTGTGGTGCCCAGGTTCCACCACATGGAATACACCTTTCAAAGAGTAATGTGGAATTTGCAGTATGTTGTGTATCATAAATGCTTTATATATTGAATGTGTATCAGAGTCCTATAGAGATGGAAATTATTTAAAAAGAGAGCATAAAGTTTATTTGAGCTATTTATTTCTATAAAAAATGTCTATAATGATGGCATGTTTGTGTTCAAGCATAATACATCATGTTGCCTTCTTAACTGTTCGACTATAGTTGCTAGAATATTAGATGTAAGAGCTTTACTGCTTGCTATGTTTCATTTTTAGACTGAGCAATCTTTGCACCATAATATTTAAAACAAAAAAAAAAGAAAGAAAAAAAGAGTCAAATGCTAATGTTTAGTATTAAGGTGTTATTCGATGTCACTTTGTTTAACGTGGAGCTTTTTGCAGTATTTGGCATACAATGCACTTTTTATCCAAGCTCATTCCGAGTTCAGTGATTGATAGTTCCGTAACGTTTTGTAACAAACCCATTCTCTCTTTAGTAATGGCCATGCAATCCTTTCTGATACTGTGTTTTTCTCTCTCTTGCCAAAACACAACTTTTCTGAAAACAGAAAAGCCAGATTTATCGTGACAAATTGTGACCTTTCTTACCATGTGTTCCACCAGCAGAGCAGGGCCTGGTTTCCCCAGAGCAGCGAAGTTCAACGAGCTTCAAAGATGAGCTAAAGGCTGTAGCGCTTTAGTAAACTAGTCCCTGGGCTTTGGTGAACACTTAACTACTAGAACATTATGATTGTAGAAGTCCGTTTTTGAAATGTAGGACAGTTGCACAATATAAAATCACACATTATGATATGTAAGAAAGTTGCTTAATGGTTTATTATTTATTAAACCGGTTTGCCTTGGTTAGGGGTGTAACGATACTCCGAATTCCAAATTTGGTTCAAAACAATACAGTAGTGTCTCAGTACGATACACTTTGCAAGGGTATTTTCAGGTTCAGTACAGTTTAAAATACTGTAATACTGGCCACCAGTCCATCACAGGGTACCACAGACCCACATCCGCACTCTTTAGTGTAGCCAATCCACCACACAGAGGTGACGATGGGGTAAAAACAGACATTTTCACAATATTTATGGCAATATTTTAACACAAACAATGATTGAAAACAGTGATTGAAACAGTGATTGAAAAGCTGTACTTTATCCACTTAAACAGCACCAATTAGACTCTATATAATGAAATGTATTATTGGTCAGGGTTCTTTAAGCTCTGACGATCCACAAAATGCTCACCACACACTACACCACACTCCTCACAGATATTATTGACCACTACCCGTGGGGCTACTGTGCAGACGGTGGGTGTGTACATAAGATAAGCCCTGCCCCTTTGCTCCCACTTTAATCCAACAGGATGCATCCAGATGTCTTAATTGAGTTCAAGTGGCTTCTAGTGGTTTCCACCAAGGACAGTCAATGACAGCTTTTCCAAAGTGACCAACTGCATATCTGCTGTACAGTTTGGAATTTGATCTTCGATATATCTTAAAATCGTTACACCCCTAATTCCTGGAAATGTTGAAGGTGGAATTGTCAGTCAGCGAGCACTTTTTTAGACAAGTCTTAGAGTTGGACTGTAGGGAACCTTCACTTTAATCACGTCTAAGTCTAAGGCCAGATTAATTTGTCTGATAATGGCAGGTTCACACGATTTTAGTCCTGATTTTTGAGTCGTCAACTGCTTGTGGAGTTTGCCAAATAAAAGCCTTAGGTCAGAGGAAAATCGATATTCACTCTGCCCCGGCTTGGCTGCTGGAAGATGTGATCCCGGAGCTCGCCAAGAGATCATTGATGCGTTGCAATCCCCTGAAAGATATCTGGCAGGTGTGGTATCTGGACCTGTCGACTCTGGTCTCAAAAGTGTTGAGTGTAGCGACAAATGTGCACATTTAGTGCTTTCCCTGCTCTGAAAAACCAAAGTATGCAAATGACAAATATTAAAAGATGTCCGATTACAACGATCTAACGGCTCTGAAAGTCCAATCGTGTGAACCTGGCGTGAGCAAACAAACCATGACGACAATAGTGTATCTCTCCTCATTGTTTCTGCCCTATGGAAACATCCCAGATGGCTTCTTTTCCACCTTTTTAAAGAAGTTTTGCTTCGAACAGAATCCCTTTGAAAATGTTAGCAGAACTCTCAACTGATGCAAGCACATGGTTTTTCAGCTTAAGCCAGGCCATCGTAGAAACAATGAGTTTAATAGTGGTGTTAGCTGTTTTAAAGTGCCAGGTGTTGTGACCATTCTTGTGTGGCTGTTCTGTAAAAAAATTGTATCCATACTGCCAAGCAATCGGAGCTAATATTAATAACGGTATGTCGGAAAAAGACGTACAAGTGTACAAAGCTGATATGAAAATAGTTTTATTTCTCATTCTCGAAGTGAGATGTGTAATAGTAATGCTACATTATATTTACAACAAAATGTGCGTGAAAGAGAGAGATGTCATGTCATGTCGCATCTTTTTGTTGGAAAAAAAAAAAAGAAACCATTGTGGAACATCTGAAACATCCCTGGACTGCTACACAACTATTTATACTGTACATATCAATATCTAGAACCTAGAACTGACAGTTGGCTTTTATGACAATATTTCCACTCCATGAAATTTTTTGTATCGTTTGTCTACTTTAACCTACGTTGGAAATGTTGCGTTTCCAGATGTCTCCAGCAGGAGGCGTATCTGTCTCTTCTTCCAGATTCTGTACTGTCCACGCCTTTTAAAGATGCCTCCGATCAATTGCTTTTTCCTCTGACCAGCTTTGTGCCAAGGCATTCTGTTCTCATTAAATGTACTTTGCAAATCCGGACCTCTTCTGCACATGCTCCTGGTGTGAATGAATGATTGTACTCTACGCTCATCTCATCAGTAATGTAGACATGCATTACCTCACTGCGTCGGCTACTGGAGAGAGACTTGTTCTACAAGGACGGTCATAAGCACTTGGTGGCGCCATTTCATAGAACCTTGTACAGATTGTCATGGCCATCATCTACGCTTCTTCTCTGCCGACTAAAAACGCAGAGGATATGATGTTCATCTCTGAGTTTGACCCTCTGGTCTTCATTGCCTGGCCTACTTTTCTGCTGACTGCCTCATGTGTTACAGTTAGCTTCGCCTGCTCAGTCGACTTTAATCCTCTGCAAGTCTCTATCACGGTTTGCATTGCGTGCCGAAAAAAGAAAAGAGAAAAAAGTGTGACCCAAACGTTTACATTCCGAGTTTCATGCAGTTTTCAAACACAATTAAAAACGAAATACATGAAACCTACTTTCGTCTCTGTGTTTTGTTTGTTGGTATGTATACTGGAATGTAGTAGAACGATGCGTTTGTCGGGGAAAACTGTACAAATTGAAGGGCTCTAGTATCCTATTGGGCCTCTAGCCTGGATACAAGACGAGATGCAGTGATATGGCATCTTGGAGAACCTTTACCCACAGATGTTATAGCTGGGCCTGTAGATCCTGCACACTTCCGTAGGTTGCCGAAGCTGGTGTCTCAGCTGGTTCCATAAATGCTTGATTAACGAGCATTATCCTACTGAAAAATGGCAGTTGACAAGTGGCTACAGGATGTCCTGCACCTTTCACTGAGCTGATAGTGTTCCTCATATCACTACTGGGGTGACCAACAGTCATATGCAATGACTCCCCAGATCATCACAGCAGCAGTTGGGGCAGTGAGTCACTCCACAGCAAAGGCAAGGTTAAAGTGCTCATCACGAGACCTCCATACTTGAACCTGACCATCATCGGGTCCCAAACAGAACCTGGATTTGTCACTAAAGGTGAAACAGTTCCAGTCCATAGCAGATGAGGCTTCCTCATGCACACCACCACTGCAAATGAAGGCAAAGGTGGCTTGGTCAGAACAACCTAGATAGCGAGTAATCATCAAAACAACCAGTCCAACGATTTGCCCCCTTTCAAAGTCTGTCAAGTGCATCACTGGGCCTTGGGCACCCCACCGGTTGTCCACCTTTGGAGCACTTTTAGGAGGTGCTGACCACTGCGTGCAAGGAACACCCTGCAAGACCTGACTGATGTTCTGGGGATGTTCTGAGTTGATGTTTCTCTACCCTGGTCCTGGTATAAAGACCTCCAGCATTGAGAGGTGGAGCAGTGGAACTGTGTCCTCTTTCGGGATGAGCTTGGGAATTGGGGATGAGGTGGGGTGGTGATCATCTTACATACTCACTAAAACTCATATGGCTGAATGCAATCAAAACCTCATAGCAATGCCCCAAAATCTAGTAGAAAGCCTTCACTGGACAGTTCATTGTTCCTTCTAAAATCAGGCCACCTTCATTGAAGGCCTACGTCGATGATCTCTGAACAGACTGACTATGAGGTGGAGTGTCCACCAGGGGGCAGAAATACTTTACTTTTTAATAAGCCCCATAATAAGTTTAATTCATTGCTTAATAACCAGTTAAATGATAAAGGATCATGGATGAATCAATTATTTTGTCCATATGTTGCCACCTGACCCAGTCATTAAGGTTGTACCTCACCAACATCTTTATCAGTATTAATCAACATAAGGTCATTTAAGTGAGTGTATTTGAGTGGTATGAATATTAATAATGACATAATTAATAACATTACTTAAATAACTTTAAACGTAGTAATGTTTGTTATTAGTGGACCCTATCTGACCCTGCCCTGTTTCTTTGTCAGCTCTCTGATAAGGCTTATCACAACTTAACAGCAGCTGCCAGGTACTTCAGTGTGTTTGTGTATGAGTGTGTAAGAGTGTGTGTTCAGCTAGTGGGTCAGTGGGCCACATGCAGGTCAGCGTAAACACAGCCGAGCCGGACCGTTGGAAGCTGATTACTTAGAAAGGCTAAATAGGTTCACATAGTCCAGCACCTGTGAATGGCCATGTTTAGATGGTCAAGCTCATAAAATCACACAGTTATACTATATTCAGTGTTTCTTCTGAAATGAAGGATATAAAAAAGACTTTATCCTGTCGTTATCTTCCAGGAAAGGGTTTGTACTAGATTTTGGAGCATTGCTGTAAGGATTTGATTGCATTCAGTGAGTCTTATTGAGGTTAGAATGTTGAATGATTACCCCTCCCCAACCTCATCCCCAAAGTACCGGATAGAGTAATAAATAAAATTAGTAATAAAGAAAAGTAGATATTAATTATTCAGTAAATACTGATTATTCTGAGTACTAATGACTCAGTACCTAATATTTATTCAGTATAATTAAATCAATAATGATTCAGTGTTTAATAATTATTCAGAAATGTATGCCCCTCTGGACAATTCCTGCAAATAGATATGCTGCCATTAGGTTCTGAAGAGTCCTGTTCTATTGACTCTACTTCTGTACAGGCAGTGCACATGCTGTGTGTACATTTGCACATATGTGTCAGCAATTAATGTGCATTTGACCATATAGTCTGTGTGCCAATCATTTGTGTATGAGTGTGTTCATATCATAAGCCACACCCCTTAGTAAGTGCTGTAGTTTGGTCATTGTTTGGTCATCAGATGGTACCGTAGAACCATTCTTTTTGTTCCATGGGTGTGAATTTTTAATGAAAGAGTAAAATGAAATGTCTTTAATTATGAGCCGTGCAAACTGCAGGTACCTCTGAAGGCTGAACCTGAATCCAACCAAAGTTCATAAAGCTGCTTTTAGATCCGCTATAGCCTCCGAGTATATTTGTCTGAGGGTCATCTGTATACAGATGGTACCCCAGGACGTACTGCCTTGCACCAAATGTTCTACGTCACAGATTATTTTCCCTGTTCTTGGAATCAGTGTGTGTGTATTAATAACCCACTGGTATAAAAAGGGTGGCAGTGTGAGTGAGATCCTGGCTGGTAACTGCTGGTACGGCCTATGTGATGATTAGTTGACTGTTAACAAGGGTAGCCTGGAATTACAATGATCAAAAATTCACCTTAAGATGGATCTTCACCTTAAGAGTGTGAAGAACCTTTGAATCGATAAAGAAATGTAATACTAAGTGAAGGTCCTTTAGATCTTTAACTCATTAAACCCAGCCTTATTTTTACATTTTAACACTGACAATTCAGTACTTAATTATTGTGTAAGTACTAATGGATCAGTACCTAATACTTATTCTGTAACTACTGATTATTCTGTAAGTACTAATGGATCAGTATCTAATTATTATTCAGAAACTACTTGTTCCTAATGTAGTAATGATTCAGTATCTAGTAAGTATCCAGTAACTACTAATTTAATAATACTAATGATTAAGTACCTAATAATTGTTCAATACATACTAATTATTCTAATGATTCAGTATCTAACAATTATTCAGTAGCTACTATTTATAGAGTAATTCATAATTATTTAGTGCCTACTAATTATTCAATATGTAAAGATATTCTGTAACTACTTATTTCTCAGTATATATGAATTATTTATTAACACCTATTTTAATTGTTAATTATTATTTAGTAACTAATAATAGCTAATTTCTCACTATATTCTACTTATTCTATAAGTACTGATTTTGTCTAGGTTGTAATTGTTCAATAAGTACTAATTATTCTACGCCTATTTATTTAGTTGTTATTATTCATTTAGTACCTATTAATTATATAGTAACTAAAATTGTTACTATTTATTCTGTAGGCTGTAACTGTTGCCTAACTACAAATGATTCAGGAACAACTATGTATTCACTTGCTATCATTTTTAGTTATTCAGTACCTTCTATTTGTTAAGAAATTAATCATTATTTAGTACCCAATAGTAATTTAGTAAGTACCCGCAAATTAATCTGTACTATTAATATTTCTGCAGGTAGTAACTGTTCACACTAATTAATTCGTATGTAATATAGTAAACGTTCATTATCGATTAGCTATTCAGTCCATACAAATTCAGTCCCTGTGAACAATATAGTACCAACTATTCATGTAGTTATTATTAGTAATTATTTCGTACTTACTCATTATTAAAGACATATTTTATAAGTACTACTGATTCAGAATCTTCAGAGAAACGAATAACCTGCTGTTTGTAGTTTGAATGTGAGCCCGTGAGTCCCGGCCTTTAGGTTATGTACGTCCAGCTACACATGTGGACTGAATGGAGAACAGGAGAACAGAAATGACATATAAACAGAACGTAGGATATGAATCCTTTAGCAGCTCACTGTGTGTATAATACACAAGACATTGAGAGGGTTGGTGCCTTACAGTGTAGCAGGATTAATAAAAGGCTTGGGCAGGTCCATGTGTCCTCTCATCTGAACAACTCTGAGCTCGTTCCTCACGTCTTCAGATCTCTCACATCTCTGCTAAGTATTACTCATTGTACCGGCTGTGTCCAGCCCGTAGAGACGACTGGCATTTCTCTCATTAACTCCGTCTCTCTAGAAGTCACACCAGGAGTCATTCCTCACCTTCTTCTGCTGCTCTAGTTTCTCACTGTCTGTCCAGAACTTATATAACAAGGCGTGGTCTCACACATGCACTCAGTAGACCCCGCATTTGTCCTTTATCTAGGACAGCCAAAAAACTCTGTCTTTGTTATGTCACTCTTAACTCTTACTGTGCTGAATGCTCTAGATGGATAAAAGTATTGGGACATCTCGTCGTTCAATGCAAATAAGCTGGCATTCTGCTCCAGAGGATCCTATTCTATTGGCAGTACTTCTCAACACAGACTATATTGTTGTATTATATCATCCTGTATCACTAAATGAAGGGACATGAACTTGTGCCCATTAAACTGCCCATCAGCTCATCAGTCCAATTACTTTTGAGCCTGAAAAAGTGGTGGGACTATGTGAGGAACGGCCTAAATGGCCAAAGAGAATGAAAGCTGAGACTCCACATGTCAATTCTATCTTGATTGCTTCATTTCATATCAATCTGTTTAACTACAAATAGTGTAGGACGGTCAAATCGATTAATTGTGAAGAATCATGATTAATCGGTAAGTCATTTTGCATTTGTAATCGTTTGACTGCCCCATCAACCAAGAAACCAAGACTGATGAACTGGATGGACTTCAGTCTGTAATTATAGAACTGCTAAGTGGTAAATGGAGCTGAGTGTAGAAATATGAGGCAGTTGCAGTATGCTGGTGTAACTGTATATGGATATATTAAATATAAACAAATTGCATAAGTTGCTGTGATTAATCGTGATTAATAATTTGACCAGACTGTCCAGACATCTGAAAATCGTCTCATACAGATCTTGTCATGCGTGCAGGAGACCTGGTGTTATGGCGTGGGGTTCAATTTCATACAATGTCAGATCACCTTTGGTCTTCTTTGCAGGCACTTTGACAGTCCAACGTTACGTTAATGAGCTGCAACCAGTGGTAGCTCTTCTGAACACAGGATGACACTCGTCCGTGTACTGCTGCCGTCTCAAGGTCTCGCCTCGAAGACACAGATACTACGCCGTGGTCAGTCGCATCTCCAGACCTGTCCCTGATTGAAAATGAGGATGCTATTGGACGCTCTATCAACACTCCAACCCTACCACACCATCTGCAGAACTGAGAACATGGGATGGATCATCACAGGACACCATTAGGAACCTTGAATTCTGGCATATTGTGTTAAACCTGTTAAACACTTCTGTATGTGTAGATCAATAATCATATCAGTCCATATCAGTCCAAAAATTTTGCCTTTGCCTTGGAAGGCTTACTAATCCTGAGGGACTCTGAACCACAATTTGAGAACCATGGCCATGGAGAAGATTTTAGAGCGCATGACACCGCATCAACACTGAAATCCTGATTAGTCCTTGGTGGAAAGATTGAAGCTCATCTGTCAGAGAAAGACATGACATTGCATCAGCAGTGAGTTTAATGCGAGTGGACAGGGAAGCTCCCTGACCACATTCTGCTCACATTCCTATTCTCCTGTGACAGATGGTACTACATCCGAGCCACAGTTGCACACAGTAGAGCACTGGACTGGACAGAGACGATGACAAGCCAGTAGGCATTGAATGTGGGACAGAAGTAGACTGTAAGAACAAACTGGACCCATCTTGGGGAGCAGATGCAGTAGTGTAGGACCTGGTCACCTTATTGGGCAGTAGAAGGTTCAAATTTTGGCTTGTGGTGTCCATCAGATCATCGTTAAAAAGGTGTTGATTCAAATGCAAATGCTTGTGCGGTATTTCCGGAGCAAGTCAGGGTTATTACTCAGAGGGTTGTAGGTTCAATACCCCCAGGTCCTGGTATTGAACCCTTGCTCAAGGGTTGATGCAGCATGGCTGATCTTGCATTAATTGGTGGGATCAATTGTAGGGAATTTGATGAGGAGCTAAAATGGGTTCTTCAAACAATTTCTGAAAAGAACCTATTTTCGTCCATTTTTCCTCACTTTAGAGTTCACAGGATAAACTCCATGGATAAAACTCACATGCAATTCCGAGATGACACAAATGTCAACAGTAGGTTAATATTGTAAACACCCATTTCCAGGAAAGCCGCCACAATTGCTTTTCTCTGAAGACTGAATGGTTGTTGAGCTAAAACTGACCGGAAAGGTGCAAGGGTTGGTTTACTGAACGTGTTACCCTACGCTGTCCTTCCGTCTGATCGGGTTCCCTGATAAGAGGGATCAAGTTGCGCTCATTGACTGCTGCAGTGCACACTGACCACTGTAGTGACCACCTAAAACCATGAGTATTAGACAGAGCATTATGTAGAGCTGGGGTCTTTACCAAGGTGACAGTGCAGTGTGTAACTGACAGGCTCTTCAGCCTTCAGGTCCATGTGTCCTGAACACTCAATGATGGTTTTTTTTTTTTTTTTTTTACAATTTCTTATCTACTTCTTCTTGGTCATGATCACTAGGTGGTTGACATGGTATCCCAAGTGATTGATTTCTAGATGTGAGTTCCTAAAATAGATGATTATAATAGATGATTGTTCCTATAATGTTAAGATATGATGTCACTTGACAATTGGTTCATACATACAAGCAGTCACTAAACTGTTACTATGTGGCCACTAAAAGGCTGCTATGGTATCCCAGTGGTATCTATTTAAGTGGTTGAGAGATGCAAGCGATGGTGTTGCTAGTGTTATATGTTCACTATGAGGTCCCTAGATGTTTGCTTTAATTGGCTTCTTCTTCCAGACAGTTGATAGGTAGGTGCTTCATGGCCACTAGGTGGCTGCTATGGTATCCAAGGTGGAACCTATGGTATAAGAACCTTATTTTTGCAAGATGGTTGCAATGGAGTTGCAGTGTGGTTGTTATGGTGTCAAATATAATGCAGTGTGGATCTAAGGTGTCAAATATAATGGTCTTGTAGTTTCTCTTTATAAGCATCTAACACTTGTGTTGTCTTAATATTCTGTATCACCCACGTCTTAACGGTCAAAAATGACCCGCTTTTACTAACCGCCCTGATATTTAAAAGCATAAACGACCCCGAATCAACCCTCAGGGGGATTAAGACAGGATTCAGACCCCCTGAACAGGTTTCACAACTGCAGCAGAGGCTCGCAATTACCATATGTGTGTGTGATTTTGTGGTTTTTGGGGGAATGTAAATGGGTCAAAAATGACCCCCTTTTTTTTCTTTTTAGCAAGTTTTGTAACCTGGAGCTTCGCTTTTTCCAATCTTGAAGACACTTTAAATTTCATGTTGAGAAAAAAAAGATAATTAAGGTTGTTTTCTCTGCAATTACATGCGGTGCAGGTCATTTTTGACCCTTAAGTCACACAAGGGTTAAGCATATGGTGTTTTTAAGATATTTTTATGATAAATGATAAATTTAACTGACTGCCCCTTTGACCTGAATGTTCAGATACACGTGAAGAAACCAGACAATGCTAGACTTCACTTTATTACCTCCAAAACTGGGTAATTTTATTTACAGTTCAAGTCAATCACATGCAACATCATTTTTAAATGAATAAAACACAAAATTAGCAAAACAAAAAAAAAAAAAAAAACGAAAAAAAAAAAAATCTTCTTTGTTTTCTTTTTTTTTTCTCCAAAAGGTCAATTAAATATACAAAAATAGAGCTTACAAATACTGTACAGCAAATGTCTCCAAAAATATTCTGCTGCAGAATTTTTAGTTTTACAAACATGTTTGTGAGCTTCACAAACATTATCAGTGTTAAACACAGTGGGGGAAAGAGGGGGGGTGTTTAGAGTAGGGTAAGGCTACGTAGACACAGGTGGGTGCATGAGTGCAAGGGTTAATGGTTGTGTTGGTGCAATACTGGGGCACACTATAGGGGTGTTTGTGAGGAGGGGGGTAGTAAGACACTACAGGGCTCAGTTTGACACTGGAAAAACACTCACTGTACACCACGAACCACAGAGAAGCAGAGGGGGGCTGGGGGTTTGGAGGGTTCAATAAAGAAACAGAGGGGGCGGGGTCTATACAGTATCATGGCTCAGAGCCTACAATCTGAAAAACTGGCAGTTAATGATGAAGACTGACAGGTTAGATCATCTGAACAAAGCCCACGACCTAAACTACGTACATCTTTTTAGGGCCTGTGTTTTTTTTAGGGAATTTTTAGGGACTCGTTGCTGTCACGCAAAAACCTTGTATCTCTATTTGTGATATAATGAGAATCTGGCAGTTTTTCTTACATTGTTAAAAACAATTCATGATGAATAGACCAATAGAAAAGCTCCAAAAGGACTAAGAATAAAATCTTTGTACACTGAGCTCCACTGAAAGTTCAAAGGGTTCCTCGCCGTTTTGGAGATACAAGGTTGTGAAGACAACTTGTTAATACCTACTGCAACACTGGTATCACTGGTACTGTATCACCAAAGGCAACAATGTGCAAATGAGCCTCTAACCTCTATCGTGTCTTGTGATAATCCTGATCATGATCTAGCTGACCTTCTGAGGGGGTTTTGGCTGACCAAGACAAAATGCAAGCCAATCTTCAACGACGCCAAGCATCCAGTTCATTAGTATTCTGCGTTTTATCGTACAAGCCTCCCAAAATGTCACTAACAAACATTAATGAGCATCTGCATTGGCTAGCATCGTGCTGAGTCATGGGGGAGAGGGAGTGTCGTCGTACCTATCCGAAAAGAGAAAGGCCAGTTAAACTTTCTTGGTCTCAATCAGCCTCTCTTGGACTCTTTCGGGCTCTCTAGGCTCCACCGGAGATCTAGGCCAATTGTAATCACTTCATAATCTTAATGTTTTGTTCAATTGTGGCTCTTATTATATACTTGTCGAAAAATAGTTGCACCCAGAAGGAATCAACTGACAAGAATGAAACTTGGTGGGTAAGTTTAACATCGTGAAATAAGCAAATGATCCGAGTTTCACACTCAGCCTTGTTGTTGGTATTGGTGAAGAACCTTTACATCAAGTGAAGTTGCTGAGACCTTTAAAAGTGTGAAGAACCTTTTGATTGGTAAAGAACCTCTTGTGTGTGTGTGTTACTGAGTAAAGGACCACATAGTGCCCTCAAACCTTTGCACAATACTTTATTCCCCACTTGATTGTGTAAACTGTGCTCAGCTCTTAATGCCAAGGAGAACTGCATCTGGAACACTTCTTCTATCTTCAACTCAAGCTAACACAATTAGCTTTTTTCATGTGTGCGTGTGTATGTGTGTGTGTGTGTGTGTGTGTGTGAGGGGGAGGGGTCTTGCTCCTGAACAAGCTACTGAACCAATATAATGTGTACATGGAGCAGCATTGTGGACTCAGCCCGACTACATTCACATTAGAATTCACATTTTACAGCTCTCTACTCTCTACTCTCACATATTCAGTATCAGTGACACTTCGTAGGCCTGGACTTGTCTGCAAAGGTCAAAAAAGTGACACTGTATCTCCTAATCTTTGACAGTTTGATGCACTTCAAAACGTAGACCTGCCCTAAAGAACCATTAATTATGACCTAATTAAGACTGTCACCTCTGCGCTCCACCCGAAATGCCCTGGGCAGCATTTTCCCTCACAGCCACTGGAATCAGAGGTGACACAATAGCCACACTAGCTAGGGTCACCCTGAACAATGCATGGAGGTTCACACCAGTCAGGTGGAAATGGCCAGAATGTAGCTTCAGAAAGAGCGAGCTTTATTCCACTAGGTACAATGGCCAGTGGAACAAGCTGCTGACAGAGGAGCTGCACCTGGCTCAGCGCAGAAAAAGGGCCATGTTGAGCAACAAACATTCATAGCCTTTTCTTTTTTTTCTCTGAGTACAAAGTGCTGGACCCCACCGCGGATATGCTGAGCAATGCTGGAACACGCAAACCACAGTCAGGGGCCACAGCAATCACACATCCTTTCTGTTCCGAGCTGTTCGGGGCTCATTACTTTTAGCCGTGGTGTTTGGTACGAGGGGTGTGGCTGGAAGTGCCGAGCCAGATGCGCTGCTCTGTTGCGTTTCGGAAAGGGAGTTGGGAGAAGTTTACTCAGGGTTTTGGAATTCTAAGCTAAGCTTCCTCTCTTCTCTGGAAAGATACACCTACCCAAGGCCAAGACAAACAAACGCATGCGCCAGACAAATAATGTCGCAATTCCACGGAGGTCTAAATCCTTGGTTTGTGTGGCTTCCAGTCAAAGATCTAGGCATGTGATAGACAAGATATCTGCCGTACTTAACACAAATATGTCTGTTACTCCAAAACGCTCAAACACAGAGCTCAACAGTTGGTGCCAAACACTGAGTAATGCTTTGAGATGAACCGTTTTTGGACGTGGGTAGTGCAGGTGGGATCAGTTATGTAAGTAAGAGAGAGGGGGACTGGTGATCTCTTTTGATGCCCTGTGAAAGTGAACGATCTCAGAGCACAGAAAATGGATGGACCGTGTGATTCACATTGTCTTGTGTTGCACAATGGGAGCGTTCCGATTCCGGTGGGCCAGTGGAATAAACATCTCACAACTTCAGTTCAGCTCTTGCAAATGTTGCCTTTTGCCGTATTGTTTCAGAAAAGCCTTTCAACACTCTTAAAAATGTCCTGTGGTTCTTTGAGCAACGACATTTAGAACTACTGTTTTCCTAAAGAACCATGTTTGTAACAGAGATGAGTGTGAGTGAAGAACCTTTACATCAAATGAAGGTTCTTCGGACCTTTCAAAGTGTGAAGATCATTCAGATAGCTAAAGAAACTCTACATCAAGTGAGGTGGCTCTACCTGTGACCTCGCTCAAAGAACCACCAAAGCATCATTGTTTTTAAGAATGAAGATGAGTTTTGTGTGCACAGGTTACGACAGATTACAGATGGCACGGCCTAGAACTTAAAGTAAGGTTCTGCTAAAGGATACCGATGGTGTACTGTACATGTGCGTTATCTATGTGCGTGACAGCAGTTCAAACATAAACACCAATCAGAACTTGTGGAATTCCTCCACCTCCACTGGGGCAGAGTGACCTTTAACCTCCATCCAACTTCTCCTTCACATTTATTTGGTCATTGACCTGAGGTCACTCCAGTGCCTGTCCACAAGCCATGCCTAGGAGACTCCTTTTATGTTGATTAAGACCAGCTGGCCTTCAGACAAACCATGAAACTGGTCTCAGATCAGCACAGAAAAGCCATTTCTGCTAACACCAACACTGCTTCATGACATTTTTTAGACAATCACTGAATCCGTAATGGCTCCTTATAACCCACGTAGTAGTGCATTATACTGATGCCTAGGCTAGCAGCTTTTACACCCTTCCCACAAAGAGCCACTCGATTCAGCCTGATTCTTCGACAAGTCCACCGATTCCCCTCTGCACACCTTGTACGTGTACATGTACATGTGGAAAGCTGTCGTCCCTTCTTTAAAATTCAGCATAAACTTCAGGAAAGTCCTCTCTAAGACCAATCCAAAAGATGTGGTTCTGTGTACGGTACTAAAAAATAAAGGAAAAGTAGAAATAATACAGTTAATTGAAATAATATATAAAATGTGACCTTGCTACTATCTTCACAAGCGATTAAATTCGAGTCCATGTAAAGTGCTTGTTAAAAAAAAAAAAAACTCGTTAACAAAACGCAGCCATTTCCAACGTGTTTTTTTTTTTCCTTGTCGCTGTTTTTAGAGTTTTTCGTTTTTGTTTTCCGTCGCCTCCTGTGCTGGTGTCCCCGGAAAAAAAGTGCTTTGGTGTGGAACAGTCTGAACGACCGTGGCGCGTTAACGCCGTGGAAACGCTTCAAAGAAACAGATGAAGAAAATAAAAATGATCTTGGGACTCAGCAGTCATCGTAGTATGGGGAGAATTGGGATGTGAATCCACCAGAGCAGAGCAACAGAGCAGAGCGCAAGTCCAGTCTGCCCTTGTGTTGAGTACCTGTACAGTAGAGTGTGTGAGGCTGTAAGAGTGGAGGATAAAGATATGGGGGATGTAAAGGCTACACCAGGTTCTCCACCCCTGGCAGAGGCTGCTGTATAGGGGCTGGCGCCACTGTCTCGGATGTCCCCTGCTGCTGCGCCAGCTGCAAAACGGGCATATTACACAGCGGGCACACCTTCCTCACTTCCAGCCACTTAATGAGGCACCTGAGAGGTGAAAAGAGAGAGGGAGAAAGAAAGCATGATTAAAAACAAACTACATTCAGTCATGGCCAAAAATGTTGGAACCCCTGCACTGCTTTTCTGAATATGGACCTTCTCCCAGATCAGTGTTGCAGTTACAAATTCTCCAAAACTGGACTGGACAAAAGTAGTGCAACTTGATTTGCCAACTTGAAGGGTGTGCTGTTTTAAGATCCCCAAGCCCCGAAGGTGAGATAAATAAAAAATAAATCATGGCCATGACTCAGTGTGGGCATGGGAACAACTTGGTAAGCCCTCCTTCTTAGACCTCCTCCCTCTAGGGTTGCCACCTGTTCGGTTTTCACATCCGACGGTCCATTTTTCAGGATGACCGTAATTGTTCCTTTTTTATTGTAAGGAAAATACCCCACCCCCACAGGAAAACACACAGTTGAACAGCTGGAGGTCAAATCTGCATCTGGTTTTGAATGAAACTGTCCAGGTTTTGGTAAATAAAAAGGGTGCAGGGGATTTAGGAAAGCGTGGCAACCCTTACTACATTGTGGCCACGACAATTATCTCATTTCCATGCATTTCTAAATTGGGGTGACATTTTTATTTAAACAGGATGTCACCTTACGGGCCTTAGAAGTCTACAGCACTTTACCGTAAATCATTTCTGGGTGTTGTCCTGGAGGAAGACCCACAACACCTGACAAAGACCCAGCTTTCTGACATTGGTCCCTACTTTACACTCCAAATTTGGTCACCTTCAGATTTCATAATACCATGCACACCAAGATATCCAATGCCAGAAGGAGCAAAATCAGCCAAAACATCTGAGAGTGTCCACCATGCTGGACAGTGTTCTTTCCTTTAAAGGCCTCATTTTGCTTTGACGCTTTGCTTTATGAGGAACGAGGATAAAGACATCCCAGTACATTGCTTATCATGAAATACTGTCTTCTTGTTCCTACAGTAAACAAAATATTGATAAAAGCCAATAATTTATCTGTAAACGTCCCCCTAGACCACACAAAACAATGTGCTCATCGGGTCAGATGAGGTAACTTGTATATTATACGCTGGACTCGACTTTGTGTTCTCTGAAACTCATTACCCCACCCTCTGTGAAGGGCAAGAACGACCAGAGCAGGATCCTCACAGCTGCAGTGCAACTACATCTGCCAACAGACACTTCTGTTACCACTTGTTTTTGAACAAACAGGGCATACAATCATTAAGCATGTGGCATGACACCATCTTGCCCTGTCAATCATTTGACAGGTGGGACTAGTGCAGTATCTTTATTTCACAGAGGTGCATTGTGGCAGATCTGGCTTATTTGGCACCCTGAGAGTAACCTTCTAATGCAACGTCTAATTCTTACTGGATAGAGAACAGGGCTTGGGACTTGAAGATTGCTGGTTCAGTCCCTTAGATTTGCAGGAAGTGAGGAGGCAGAGGGCACGAAGAAACTTCACATTCTCCTTCCCTTCAGCAAGACACCTCACCCTCAATTGCTTCCTGAGTGCTGAGGTGGCTGCTCAATGTTCTCAATATCACCCCGTCCCATCTCACCATCTCATACTTCTCCGTCAGAGACCTTCCCAGGCAACCCAGGAACAGATAGTCCACTGGGTGTGTCCAGGAACTTCCCCTTATTTTCTTATCTATCACTTGTTGTCAAAGCATGAACAGAAAGTGAGACCCGCAATCGGCCAAAGAAGGTGCGTCAGAAACTAAATGGCTTTGCTGGTTGATGCTGCACACTGTGCTAAAATAATGGCACAGTCCAGAGATCAAGAGGAGGACATCCCAGCTCCACTTTCTCACCTGAGAGGAATTAATCAGAGCACATTTACACAGAGCTAAATCATTTTCATTCCCAGAGTGCATGGCAGCTGCTTAGTGGAGCTCGGGGCTGCTGATTGTTGGGGCAAAGTTTGAAGAGTTAATAAAGGTCTGAAATTTAACGAGAGCTGTGAGAGCTGAATTGTGTGTATCCACTTTGCTCATCTACTGCTCTTATCTGTAGTCTTGTGCAGAGCCGAACAGCCTGAACTGTAGTCAAAGGGACTGTGGATTGCGTGCTCCACACTGCTGAATTATTCACCGCAGTATTTCTAGGCCTGGGTCTCAAAGGGAAAGCCATAGAAACAGTGCAGGCTATTCTGAAGGGTTTTTATTGGTATTGCATCCAAACAGTTACGGTTTCAGCTTCTATAGCAGGCAAAAACCTTGTATCTCGGGAAAAACAGCAACTTTACAGGACCTTCTCGTACTGTTTTCTCCTCCGGGCCTAGTCGTCAGTAGTGTATGTGAATGTTTACTTGTAAAGCTGCCCCCTGGCCCCTACTGCTGATTCCCACTCGCCCACTGTCCCCCTCAGAGATGATCCACTGGGTCTGTTTACACACAGTGGACAGCCTGTAAAAGTCACCGCCCTGTGACTTACACCGCTGCTGTAAACCACACCAAACAGGCCCGTCACGGCGCTCCTCCAGAGAACGAGTTGATGAGGGAGATGAGAAGAGGGAGGCTGAGGAAAGGAGATGGCTGGCACTTTGCCAGCAGAAACCTCCCATTCATGTAGGTCAGCTACATTTCCAGTCACTTCCTGCTTCACACACACATGCCTGCGCATGCACCCACATACACACACAGCTGTTCTGTGTTAGCTGGCTCTGTTTGTGTTTCACAGGCTCCCATGTAGGCTTGTAAATCACTGAACACTGTGTAATACAACGTGCATCAGAATACAATGTTTAATACTCAAAATACTGTGATTATATGTTGTGTAGCTGAACTAAACTGATGTTACGCATGTTCCGGCACTCACGCTTGTATTCCAAACAAAACCTCACAAGTGGCACTCACTTCCTGTGAAAGGCGTGTTTGCACGGGCAAATCCCCAGCTCATCCTTCTGTTTGAACTCCTCCAAGCACACCGCACAGATCTGGGGACGGAGAATATGAGAGGTGAATGGATATTCCAGTCAATGAGCACACAAAATGCCTTGTTTATACACAGTATCCCAAGCATCAACACAGCTGTCCACTGGACTACGCTGAACACTCGGGCTTATGTTGGTATTAGAGGTCACTGAGCCAGTAAGGTGAGACTGATGCTTTATGTATACAGAATGTGGGCACTGGGGCTTTGGGTAGACACTGGCCTTTATTTCCAGTTCGAACAACATCAACAGGACACGGTTCACTAGTACAAGTACAACAACAAGTTGCAAGCTGTTGAGCTCCATTTCGCTTATATTTGACTACAGGCTTAAACGATACAATATGACTGAAGAGTTAAACCTTAATCTTATTTAACTCAGAAGGTGTAAGTTCAGTATGAACTTCAGCAGTGCTGTCAGTCAGTCGTTCCGTCAAAAAACAAACAAGTAAATAAATAACGACATTACTGCTTTCTGAAAGTCTGTACAACATTAGAGCTTTATGATCAATCTGTGACTGATTCCCGAGCAAAAGTCAACAATGTCAACACAATGTTGGTTTTTGACAGATGCGTAACTTTAATAACCTATCAAAATTCAATGTCTGTCTAATGCTGGACCCTGATGTCAACCAGTCTGGTGTTTGATGGTTATGTAACGTTGATTTCCAACTAAAATACAATGTCTCACTAAATTGGCACCTTGATTTGATTTTTTATGATGATTTGTGGCTTTGATTTTCATCCAAAATTCAATGTCTCACTACTGTCACACAGTTGGATTTTGACTGATCTGTGACCAAAATTGAATGTCTGTGCAACCTTTCAGCTTGAGGGCAGTTTCTGACTAATCTGTGACACTGATCAAATCAAAATTCAACATCTAACCTAGTGTTAGATGTTTTTTTGGAAAATATGTGACTTTCCTTTCCAACCAAAATTCAACATCTGTCTAATATTGGAGTTTGATGTCAACGTGGCTTTGAGGCTTTGATTTTCAACCAAAGTCTTTAAAACATGTTCATGTCCAACGTTGGAGCTTGATGTCAATCCAATGCTATTTTCTGATGGATATGTTACTCTGAATTCCAACCAAAATATGTCTCTACACGATGTCAGTCTGATTTTCATTTTGAAATAAAACTCAACATCTGTCTAACGTTGGAGCTTTTAACCGATGAGGTGTTTTTTTCTTATCCCCCGACCAAAACCTAAAGCCTGTTCAATGCCAGGTTTTGACTCCAACAAAACGTCTCTCTGACGCCAAACTGACATCAGGTGCTTGATGGGGACTGACAGGCTGTCGCTTCACAGTGATTAACTGTAAACTAAACCAGTCCTTCAATGCTGGTAGATGAAATGTCAGCAGGAAAGCCAACAAATCATCACCAGCGTTAGAAGAAAGGAGTTTGAAACAATTTGAAACAATCTTTAAAAATGACAGATACTCTGACATCATGAAGAACATTCCTGGGTTCTTAACAAACATGTCCAGACAGTCTTTACGTTCAAACGGGAAAAGGCTCCCAGGCAGATTCTTGCTGAACGTTTGCTCTTAATCATGTAAAGTTTGGAGAGTTAAGCTGAGAACCAAAGGTTTGGTGTTACATAAAAGGTCCTCAAGCTCTTAGAGCTTAGATCCTACCTAACATCTAATCAGTTCAAAATGGGCTCATGATTGATAAATAAGGCAATTGAAGTGTAAATGCAAATTAAGACAAACTTTATCACATATACATTAAGAAATTAGTAAAGGAGAAGACTAGTACAACATTTGGTGATACCTTAATCATTCTCTTAACAGTTTAAAAGTGCAATAATAGTATGCAATACCTCCTCCTACAGGACTCGATTTTCATACACTATTTATCTATATTGTTTATTGTAAATAGACTCTTGTATAGTCTCTATATTATGTACTCGTTATATTTCTATAGTGTTTTTCTTTACTAAATTATTATCTTATCTTTCTACTCTTTCTGTACTGTACTGCTGCAGGAACCTTAATTTCCCTGAGGGATCGATCAATCAAACAATCAATAAATCAATCCATCCAGCCATCCATCCAAATACTGGCCTTCATCATCAAGCCTACATAGTCAGTGGCATGCCTGGACACCCCTGGTCAAAATTTCTGACCATGATGGTCATACTTGAGTATTTAAGTATCACTGCACAGTAGAACAGTGCCCTCAAACAGGGGTTTTCATTTTCCTTCTTCCCTTCCAGATTTCCACTTCTTCTCCAAAATTTTAATGCTATTTAATCTTCTTAAAGTCTTCTTCTTTCCAAAGCAAAAATAATAAAAGAATATTTAGCTTTTAAACAATGTCAGAGGTTCTGACCCGACGTTTGCATTTGACTGTATTCGATCACTGACCTAATGGTCCTACCCGACTGCTCAGACAATGATCCTATTCAGACAGACTACACAACTACAACTCAAGACAATCAGTGTTTGCACTGACAGATTATTAAGCGCATACAATGTCCTACTTATCGCATTTAACACGGTATTGTTTGTTATATTGTGTCGTAGTGGGCCTTGGTGTCACTGTGTCTGGCTGCTATTGTGGGCTATTTAACACTTGAATCGCAGGAGGATGGTGTGAAGCCCACTGGTGTGAGACTGGGACAGTCTATACAAAGTGGACACCAACAAAACAGCAAACAAATGTTACACAATGGACATCTCTGTCTTTGTGTCTGCATGTATGTGTATGAGGGTGGCAGTTGAGGGGGGTTAGATGTCTCGTTCTGCACTGTGAGCTGCTGTTTCGGAGGAGACAATCCTGAAGATTGTATTGTTTTCAACACAAGTTAAACTGATAAGGCAAGGCATTGCTGTGGCACAGTAAGGGGGTGAGGGGCTGTAAAGTTAATCCCCTAAACTAAACTCTATTTTTTTTATTCTGTTATTGATCCAAATGCAGACACTACTGTGAATTCCTGTGGAGCCCACAAGGGCCTGTTCTAGGGCCCATGAAACAGAAGCCATTATTGCAGTTCAGTGAAAAACTGAGTTGTTGGCTTACATACAAGGCCTAAAGGGTTAATGGAACTGGCATTCAGGCTCTGGTACTGTCCACTAGGCTGTCCATTCCAGTGAATTTGAAAAAATGTAAATGTTCACCACTTGCTCATAGGTCACCCCTCAACATAAAAGTATACATTGTCCTTCTGATGACCTTATATATACAGTGACAAACTGCAGTGCAGTGGACTGATGTTTAACGGTGATGGGACATTTGCAAAGCCAGAAGCAACACCCATACCTTAATTAAACTCAGAGACAGGCAGTAGCTGTCTCTGTCTCTCTAATCTCTCCATCACAGCAGTGCTTCTGAGGAACATGAAAGGTTCATCAAATGTTCAAGAGGATTCCGAAAGCTGATCGTCGCTGGAAACTGAAAAGAGGTGTATTTGATCATCTCTCTCTGGGCATTTTCATCTTTTTAAGACTACCTAACTTCTTGTAAACCGTCGAGGCTTGGAGGGAATAAACTCCAAAATGTTTGTCCACGGAGCACTGAGTTGCTTCTCTTTGATTTCCATATACCACAAAATATGAAGACTGAAACGGAACAAATGCAGTCACAAGACTGCAGGGTGTGTGTGTTGGTAAGTGAGGTAGATCTTCATGCCAGACAGCATGTCTCTAAGTGTGTATAATCACACTTCAGGCCTATTACCTAATATTCAGACACTTAAGCTCACTGGAGGCTGACTACGGGAACTCTTTCTGTCTTACGTAAGGTTGAATAGTTATAGCTCTTGCTAGACCACGTTCTTCACATGTGGTCCATAAACATACCTTACACACATTCCAGTCAAAGCTCCAGGCTTAGGAACACCCTCCAACTCACTGCCCCCCCCATATATAATGTCTCAATATGAAATAACACTTACAGTTCCCCATATCTAGAACACAACACATGTTGATCAAATTCCTCTCCTGTTAGAGATCCGCGCGTCTGCATGATGAAAACATGGTGTCTGTTCTCTTGGCTTGTCTGTGCAAAGTGAAGAAGCCAAGAGACTTGCTCATGCAAATCTACATCCCATTATGTAAGACCTCTTTTTTTGCGTACAACTGCAAACTGGCTTTGCCAGTGGAGAGCAGACCCTTTAAAGCTGTGGATCTGTGAAACGGTTCCTCAGGGTGGGCAATGAGATTTCCTCTATCCAAGCTTCCTACACACAGAGCACAAATATGGACCACAAACATGGCGTAGAGGATTGGTGTGAAGACCACAGCTTTAGAGTGTCCATACACTACATACGATTGGACAAGACTTTTTCATCCACTTTTTGCTGTTTCTTATTTTTGGACATATTGTGAGGCTGTGAAAATGTTGTAATGGACTGATAGAAACGTTCCAAAATCACTTTGAATATTTTTTTAATATTAAATTTCATTGAATGTTATGTTTTTGTCTTTCTTTTAAGTTGAAATTTTCAAGATGCATGGAACCTACACTGCTCTACTCTGCATTTTTGCTTTCCACTAGGCAAATTTGGAACCTACTGTTTTGCTACCTGCTCGCTAGTGGTTCCAAGTGAGCCAAGTAGGGACTCTGTTATCAGGGTTCCTTAAAACAAACTGACAATTTACACTAGGTACGAGAGAACCTGCAGTGACACCTGATTCTACACTTTTAATCAAATGGCCAGTCTTTAAACTGAACCAGATACCAAGTACAGTTGAGTACAGTAGGGTCATGTAGGTACCATTCAGTGTTTAGACCCTGTATTGATTTTAATTAACAAATTAGCCTCGGCTGCAACACTCCTCATAACTTCAACATCATAGGGTTATAAATCGAAACAGCTGTAGGCTGAATAGGCTTTGTCTCCAAGAAAAAAGGCCAAACTCCCAGCGCGTAACCAAGAACCAAAAGTACCAAAGGTACCAAATATCCTTTGTCAGATTACCAAGTCTTGGTCTTCATAAGTCTAAGCACATTACCCGTGTTACAGCGAGATTCCTGACCTCAACTCAGCTCATAAGCCTGATTCTGTTTCAGAATCAAGGAGGAAGGAACAAGTGTTTATTCAGGACTATTAAGCAACTCTCCTGCTGGTTGCTTCACAGAGGAATGACGTGAAAGAAGCCTTTAAGGGCTCTGGTGGTGAGTGCTGAGGCTCGGGGGGCCTCGTCTACATTAGAACAAACAAACTGGCGCCAGCAGTGACGTTTCAGGTGAGGCACCACATGAAGCTGGAGGGGTGAAAATAATAGAACCCATGCAGCAATTTGAATTTGGAGGCAAAACTCACTTTAATTGCCCTGAAGCACTGATGACTAAGCACTCTTTACCTCCATTGCATAAGAGTACAATGAAAACACATCTGATGCCGCCTCAGCACCTGTGGAGGAACTGGGAGTTTGGTCTCTTACTCAAGGGCATCCGTGGATACTAGTCCCGAATACTGGACCAATGCCAGTCTTGGGGATCAAACTTTTCCCAAGTCTGCTTCTATAATCTTTAGACCACGGCTGTGCCACGATAGGGCAGCCCACGCAACTTGATGTGGGTGAGATGATAGGTTGTTAGAATTCAACCGAAGAAAGTGCTCATCCACCCAAGAGCTTGAGATAATAAATGTTTTCCCAGTGTTGATCTACCCATGAGGTTCTACAAACAGCATTTTGCTCTCTAAGACCTCGGGTTAAGTCTTAGCTTTCTGTGGGTCTAGAGGCACGGTGCTGGAGCCCTGAGTTTTATTAGCACTTATACGGCAAATAAAACCAAAGACTGGGTGAATAAATATCTGCAGGCCTGTAACGTGACAGCTTAGTCATATATCTACTGGCCTTTTTATCAGACACTCACAGCTGTGTTGGTGCACCAGACTACTGCATACCCTGTCGTTCCATATACCAGTCTATTGCCTTTCATCTGTGTACAATGTCTTAGCCAGGAGCCACTAACTTTGGGATGTTTCTGGTTGGTGTTCTGTCCTTGGCCCAGACATGAAACCTTGTTAAAACAACACCAACAACTATAGCTGATATACTACTACCAGCACCACACACACTACGCAGCTACCGAGTCACTACTGTGGTTAACAATGGTGCTATGGTCTTGTGAAGGCTATACATGAAGGCTTACACCAGCGACACGAAGGACATGGAAGACCTACATGAATCATGGAGAGGGAGAGTCATCCATTGTGAGTCATATTGTGAGACACAAGCCAAGTTTGCAGACATTCATTGACCAGTGATGGCCTGACACAGCTGCTCTTAACAGTAGGTCAATGGTCTTGTGTCAGTCTGTCATGGAGTCACTCAGAATGGCAGTAGCTCATCTTCAGTGATGAGTCCTTCTACTTTTGTTTTGGTGGAAACGACCAATGGATCCAAATATGAAGGCACTGTGATAGGTGCCAGATCTATCCTTGATTGAAAATGTGTGGGATGCTATTGGATGCTCTAACACTCCACCCCTACCACACCATCTGCAGAACTGAGTGAGAAGATTCAAGCTGCATGGGATGGATCATCACAGGACACCATTAGGAACCTCTACAACTCCACGCATAGACGTCTGGCATGTTGCGTTAAACCCGACGCTGTACTGAGAGACACGACTTCTGTATGTGTGGATCAATAAATATTGATCATAACATCTACATTTAATCATTTCTTGTTCCTGGTCACCTTTATCTACGTTCCCAATAGCACTGCAATCCCACACTAATCTATCACTAAGAAACATTTAAGAGGTGCCCAGGAATTCAAGGCTTTATGATGTACAGCATCAAAGACCACATCTTTCCTAAAGAAATACACGGACCCAAGCCAAATACCACCAGCTACAGAAGTAGTGAAGAACTTGGCTCTTCACCACAAAGCTGGTGCAGATCCCAGGGCTATCTGTGCAGTCAATCAAATTCAAAGGCATCTGTTAGACTTGTGTATAGCACTACACAGCCAAGATTGTTCACTGAGCCTGAAAACAGACACCACCAACGGATGAAACAAATACACTAAACACGAGACTTTAAGTGTGAGAAACATCGCTCGTTTGGAAGTCAGCAAGCCTGAAGCCTATGTGTATTTATAGCTGAAAACCTCCTCGCTGGGCATTCTATGAACATTAGCAAGTTGTTCTCAGTATCCTTTGGCACAGCCGCCTGACCACTTGGCTCAGTTGAACTATTTCCGCACCTGTGGTCGTGTTTTGGGCTTGAGTAAAAAGATATCTTCTACAGGATCCTTGTAGCTTAGCCTTTAGAACCCTAAGCTAATTTTGTGAGATATTTTCATAGTTTGCCATATTTATATTCATTTATAATGAATATGAATATAATAAATATATTCATATTTATTATATTATTTACAGGAGTCACACATGCCAGACACTGTTATTTTCTGGAGATCCTAAGCTACTCAGATTTGTCTTCATTTGAGGAAAGTTTTTTGGGGACTAAGGACTAAATATCACTTTATATCTCAGAGATCCTGTTGAAAACTGATTATCCAGAGTGTTTTTGAATAGAAAATGCAATTATTTTGATGAATTATTTGTAATGATTAGATTACCGAGGATATATACAATAATAGGTCCAAATAATAAAAACAACTGAAATATCCTTTATTATTTTGTTATTTATGTATGTATCAGCATGGACCCTTCTCGGGACTTTTATTCTGACATTTAAACACTGTCTGAACAAAGAGAGCAAACAGCCCCTCCCTTCTCATTTTCCTCTATTTCCCAATATCTGCACCAGTGACGTCATTAGCCCCGCCCCCTCTCTCTGATCAGTCAGCGTCTGTATGCAGGTTGAGCATGTTCACGTGGACAGAGCAGTAAACATGCACTGGAAGCTTCTTTGGCATTTAAACTGGGATTTAATTCAGTTGGAAACGAGTGAGTTTTAGCTGTTTTCTGAGCTGCATTACTCACTGACTACTATAACGAAACCATGGTTAGCTAAGGTAGGTTTTCCAGTTTGATTGTATCAGGTCTGTGGATTACTTTGATCCTGAGTTATGCAGCCTAGAAAACAGCATGTAACAGCCCGCATATAACCTTTACATTAGTTAAATTACATTTACATTTAGTTTCATTCAGGCAGTTTAGCACATGCTTTAGAACCATTTATCTTTTCAGTAAGTGTGTTTTGCATGTAAAACCCTGTACGTCATTAGCTAATTTGAAGAGCAAAGCTTGGCTTATCCTTATTTTAGGCCTTCCTGGGTTCTATAACACAGAACATGCCCATTTATTTTCTATGGGACACTAGATAACTATGACACAGCCAGGTCTGTCATTTCTATTTCTGCTTCAGGACTAAAATAAACACGGTGCACTTACACACATAACATCATTAGGCAACAAAAATGTGCTTACCTCATGTAAGTTTAGTTCTTTTACTTTTTCCTTCTGAATGACCTGTGAAACGAAGAGAAAAAGAGCAGTGATGACTAAACATCTGCCGGACGATTTCATCAGCACGATGCCAAATACACACGTTAGCAAGTAAACTACTGTTCTCAATACAGGCAAGCAGTTTTTATGAAAGGTGTCTTTCAGAATTGCAGGAAATGAGTGCACAGGTCTAAACATAAGTCATATTATGTGTGGATTTAAAATACAACATCTGCAACGGTGTTTTGAGTTTATGTAACAGATTCGTTAACCTCGCGGCTCTGCTTCCGTCTCTAATTAGCACGGGCTTTGTGCAAGCATATTTATTACGCATGGGAACAGCCAATGGCTGTTGTTTTTGCTCTATTTTTATTAGGCAAATGATTTTTATAGAGTCAAGGCTTCTGTTTATTTGCACTTGTGGTGACTTAGACGAACACAGGAATAGACGGAGCATATCCAGAAACATGTACTTTAGACAAAGGGTGCAGAGAAAACAACCCAATTCAAATGTCCTCACGTTCACAACATGGACTCTCAACATGGCTTTCAGTGGGGATTACTTGACAGAGTACGTGGCACCCCCACCTCACAGACATATGGGTGCTGACACAACTGCAAATGTAATTAAGTCCTGGTGGGGGACATCAACCTCATGAGCAGGCTAAATGAAACCCTGTTGCTTATTTTCCCTCAAAAGCCCACAGCTGTTGAAAATGGATTTGCCAGTTACCAACCTGTTTGTATGCATAGAGCTCCTTGTGCGCCTGATGTCGCAACCTGAAACGATGCAGGAAGAAGTCATTTGTTGTTTAGTCACAGAACTCATGACAGATTAAAACAATGACAGTTTATCATCTCTGTGGGGGAAAAAAAGTCATGATGAACAGTAAGTACAGCAGGGAGAACAACAGCAAAAATGGATCTAATCAAGCCAAGATGATGGCAGAGTTCCAGGCTCAAACTAACGCAAATAACAAAAGCCTGTTAATGTGCCAAAGTCTTGGTTTGTGAATCAGTAGGTTAATGAAAAAGGAACAGGACTTTAAATGACATTTTCACCCACTTAAGGTCAATAAGACGTCCACTACAGAAGAACATCTCACAGTCGAGGGACAAAAGTCACAAAAGTCACTGGGCCAAAACAATAAGGATATTACAGGCACACTATACTCAGGTGCACGACTCCAGTCCTGGAGGGCTGCAGTTCAGCAAACGTTGGTCTGAAACAGACCAGGTGCTGTAGAGTAGAGCCCTATGAAATCCATTTCATTTCTTTCCCCAAATTCCGTTTTCCCCCCTCAATTTATAAATTTCCCAGGAAAAAAAAAACGGAAGGAAAAAAACAACAAACAAAAAGATATGAAAGAAAATGGAATTTTGTGGGCAAAAAGGATTCCATTCATGTTTTCCCACATTCCATTTCCCCCCTTGATTTCCAAAATATAATTTTGGAAATAAAGAAAACTAACAAAACAGATTTAAACACAAATGGATTTGGGGGGATTTCTTTCTTTTCGTTCTTAAAAAAGAAAAACACAACACACAAAGAGAACAAGGACAATAGAATTTGGGAAAAATAAAATGGATTCCACTCATGTTTTCCCAAATTCTGTTTTTTTCAAAAAAGAAATCTGTAAAATCTTCTTTCTTTAAATACAAAAAAAAAAGAAAAAAGAAATCTTGATAAAAATGACAATAAAGAAAACAGATTTTGGGGGAAAAATTAAGTGGATTTCATCGGGCTCTAGTAGACCAATTACTAGACTTTGCTGGACAACTTCCCTCCACCCCTGACCTAGAGGCCAGTCATCCAGCTGTTTCTAAGGTCATTGTGTAACTAAAATAAGGTCTAACAGTGTGACAGTGTGGATATTACGTTTACTGTGGCCTGATTATAAATCATTGTGTGCTCTTTGTAAATGACCTGACTGCTTCAAAACTAAACAATGCACCTGCCAATCGGTTCAGGGTTAATAATATGCTTCCTTTTCAGGTAGGCTGCTAAATATATGTTGGTTTCCTTCCTGTGTGGCATTAAGACCTTGCACTAACCCCTGGCTTGAGCCCACGTTATTTGAAGCCAGATGTACCATCAGTGGTAGCAGAAAAGCTTGAGGCTTGTCCTGCAGTCTGGGTCGGTCATTACTGTACCAGTTTAACTCTTCCTGTCCAGTGTTCAGACTATCTTTGCACAGGTGTCTGATTTGAGGCCTAGAGCTAATCTGAGTTAGTCTGAGCTTGTCTCAGCAAGTTGTGCAGACCCACTCTTAGGCTTAAGCCTGTCTGAGCCAACACTCAACTGGCCATTATAAAAAATGCTTATTTGTGTGATTATAAATATGCGTCAGAGAGACAGAGCAGGAGCCCGTCCAGTCAGTCTGACCAAGTGGAAAATTACTGGAATATGAATCGTAATAACTCAAAGTGTCGAAATGTCAGTAGCTGTTTGTTTATT
The DNA here is from genome assembly GCA_034509495.1 of Acestrorhynchus altus. Taxonomy (NCBI): domain Eukaryota; kingdom Metazoa; phylum Chordata; class Actinopteri; order Characiformes; family Acestrorhynchidae; genus Acestrorhynchus; species Acestrorhynchus altus. The sequence goes on along the minus strand of CM067525.1, from coordinate 5,725,950 downwards.
ATACTGTGGACATGGTAACAGTCGAGTTAATGTTGGAGAGTGTTTGGAATGATCACAGCCAGATTTATATTTAATAAGCCAGAACAATAAACAATCAATCCCAAAAGTCAACACCACTTCGTAACAGGAACATCAATGAATGCAAAACAGAGTAAAGCAATATAACACAGTCAACCCCAATGACATCTTAAGCAATAGCATCCATTAAATCTACCTCTTAGGCAGAAATCTGTCAGAAAAAAGAGGAAAGGGGACAAATATACAATGAAAATAAGGGTTTAAGATTTACCTCCATTACAAGTAACCTTAACCTCTCGGAGCAGAGTGAGAGGGATCTGTAAAACAGGCAGCACAGTCTAGGAGAGACACTGACATTTCTGAAAAAGACCAGCAAATAAAGGTGCAGAACTCCCATTGGTGGAAGGATGAGTGGGGGCTGTGATGAAGGTGTATTTGGTGAGGATTTTGGGTGGGGGGGTCGTTTTTGTATTGGTGGTGATATCAGGGCTGGGCGATATGATACAATATGATGTGAAAAATGCACAGACGTCCGATAAAACTCTTATCTCCCCTTCGTAGGGTGTATGTGAGCATGAGTGGAGGTGGAGGGGAGCAGAGTAGAGGAGGAGCTGAGAGCAGGGGCTGAGCAAAGTGAGGGAGCAAAAAATGAAAAGGCTTTCTGCAAGATTGAAACAAAACGTTATTTTAAAATGTTAAAACTCAAAATAAACAATTGAGGTAACTATCGATACATATCGCCCAGCCCTGGGTAATACTGTGGCTTTATATACACTACATGTAAACATCCCTTGGATTATCTGGAGTAGAGTGAATGGACCCTTCTGATTTGATTTGGAACACCACCCAACCATTTTGGGTTCAGCTAGGAACAGAACTAACCACCCTACAATAACATCTGAGCTTAGAACAGCAGTTGCTGTAGAAGTAAGTGCCTACATGTTATATAGTACATACACTGTATATCAGTTGTAACAACGTCAACAATATTTTTCATTTTAGCATAATTTATAGATGCTTTCTGGATGCTTGAGTTCTTTTTATTTAACGTTTTTAGCCCAGTTCAAAGTTCCCCTGCGGTTTCAGTTTCTGAAAAACAAACACAACAATCCAATTTTTAAAAAAATGCTATAAATCATGTCTTTATTAATGTCACTGAGACAAAACTGAACCTTATTGGATTCTACGATGTTTGGAAAGTACTGTTGCACCCAGAAGGAATCAACTAATTGTCATGACCGCCATGGAGTCGCTAAGAATGGCAGCAGATAATGACAAATCCACGTGCGGGGGGCACCATGGTCAGCGCCAAGATCATCTTCACTTTTGGTCTTCATTGGAGGTCCTGCAAGCAGTGATCCTACCTTTCCTGAACAACCTTCCAACAGGAGAACGCTCGTCTGCATACTGCTGCCGTCTCGAGCTATGTTATGGCCATTTGCATCGGCAGACCTTTCCCTGGAAAGGGACACCATTAGGAACCTCTACAGCTCCATTCCGAGACTCGATGCCCGACGTCGTACTGAGTAGTAGAGGCACTACTGTACGTGTAGATCAATAAAGGTTGATCATATCAGTCTACATTTTGAATCATTTATTGTTCCTGCAAACCTTTATCTTCCTTCCCAATAGCACTGCAATCCCACACTTCCATCTGGGTGCAACTATTTGTGCAATGTTTTTTTAAGATGAGAGTATAAATGGAAAATAAGCCATGATTTCTAGTGTTAATTAAACTATAAAGATCTTGTTTAAGGATGTGGATAAAATGCCCCAAGTCATGAACTTCACTGCAGGGTCTTAAAATTAGACCCTGTTTAACATAACAGAATGCTTAATCAATATCTCCCAGCACTGGTCGCATACCAGCTTCTGGATCCTTCTGACCCGGGACGCATCTCCAGTGTTCTGAAACTGTTGCGCCCCCAGCCTCATGTGTAAACAACGGGAAAAATGTCAGACGTGACCATGAATTTACATTTTCTTCCCTTTCGGACGACCCTGTTAGATAAACACTAGCTGCTCGCCGTACACATGTGTGTGTCCCCCAGGCTCGGGAGTACTTCGCATATGTGTGTCACTGCTAGCGAGAGGCTGCTACATTTGGTCTCTTGTCAGGCCGAGTGTGTGTGTGGTGAATCACAGCCTTTTTCACACTCTCGCTCCAGCTCACGACTCCCTCGTGCTACAGGTACCGAGCGTGCTCAAAACAACAGGAAGAGCTTCCAATTTTAGTGGTATCTGTAGAATCTATGATCTAAACCACTGCTTTGCAACCCTGGTCCCTGGGGGACGTCCTGCTCCGTACATTTGAGTGGTTTCCTGCTCTAACTCTTTACCAAAGGAAGGGTTTGTTTACCCTTTGAATTCTAAAGACCTGCATATCGGCCTGTACGGCAGTTCTTTCACAGCAGGTACTGAATTATTTGTATAAGTTCCAAATCACCGCTACTGAAGGTACTGAATGATATGATACATACTGAATAATTCATGAAACAGTAGTTATTGCATCTTATATAGAAATTATTAAATCATTTGAAGAACGTACTGAATAATATACACAACAGTTAGTAAATCATTTAGAGAAAGTCCTGACTTATTTACAGAAAGTACTGAATCATTTACAGTAAAAACGGAATAATTTATAGAAGGTAGTAATTAGTTCTGAGCAGTTTCTAAATCATTTATGAAAAGTACTGAATAATTTATGGAAAATGCTGAACATTTTTATATAATAGTATATAATAGTAGTTAATATATAGTAGTTACTAAATCATCTATTAAAGATGCAGACTAATTTACATTAGTTATTATATTTTAATAAAACAACATTGAAACAATAGAAACTAAATCATTTATAGAAGGTACTGAATCATTTACTGTAGCTGCTGAATTATTTACAGTAGTTACTGAATCATTACAGTAGTTATTGAATCATTTATAGAAGGTACTGAATCATTTACAGTAGCTGCTGAATTATTTACAGTAGTTACTGAATCATTACAGTAGTTATTGAATCATTTATAGAAGGTACTGAATCATTTACAGTAGTTACTGAATCACAGTAGTTGCTGAATCAATTCTAGAATGTACTTATTAATAGCATAATTTACATGAAGTGATTATCTGCAGAAGGTGTGTTGGGAGCAGGGTTAACACAAATGTGCAGGGCAGAGGGTCTTCCAGGACCAGTGTTGAGACCCACTTGTCTAGAATATGATGTCAGATCATTACGTAATCATGTAACTAATTATCTAATGTAATTACAGACTAGGATAACACAGATACTCCACAAATGCCACATGACTTTACCTCACCAGTACTGGTTTTCTCCAAACAGAAGCTAAAGAAGTGTGGAGTCCACCGCTTCCCCCCTTTGTTCCACCCATGATAAATGGGCACTACGACACTGAGGAATGGCATGATACAGGCTGGGTAGGAGGCTGCTATTTTCAGCAGTGGCTAAATTCGCCCGATGTCGTCATATTCATCTCACCCTGCCGGTGTGGAGCTGCGTGAATATTTCAATGCTGGAGCTCAGGTGCAGAGGAAGCTGGGTAGCACTGAGGCTGGCAGGTTTAGCCGGGGAAAGAGAGGGAGAGGGGACACGAATGGACACACGGGAGACTGCATCTTTAGAAGCTTTTCAGAGGAGAACCACATCTCAATGTAATGTCCTTGCATCAGTGACTTGGTAATCTGACCACCTCTTCCATTCAAAAAGCAAATCTCCTGCGGGTTCTTAAAGGAGACGGTTCAGTACTGGAAGCTGCTACCCTTACATGCTGGTGGTAGAGTGTGGTTGGTGGCTAAAGAGTGAAGAGAATGTGTATGGAGTGAAGGAGATGGGAACTTACCCCAACTGGTTAAGGTGAATATAGCCGCTGGTTCACACTGTCTTAAGTAAGAAATGCTACACAAGTGCAAGTTAAAGCTACAGTCGGCACCTCGGCTGCCAGGCGTGACATGGTGGCATTTCTGCTGGTCTGCCTCAAGCCTGACCATACTGGACAATGGAGTGGACAATAAAGACACTATCTAAATAACAAACGAAACCCCTTAAATGTTTACCCTTTCATTTTAAGGCCTATAAGTAAGTAAATACCAATACTTTATTCAGCATCCACTATGAATTATTGAGTATCCACTATGAATTAGTCAGTAACTACTATAAATTATTAAGTAACTACTATAAATTATTCAGTAACTACAACGGATAAATCAGTGATTCATTCTGAATAATCTATTACCCAGTATGAATTTTTCAGTGCACACTGCAAATTATTCAGGACCCATTATGAATTACTCTGCAACTACTGTGAATTATTCAGTATCTACAACTAATTATTCAGTATATTCTAGGAATTGTTCAGTAAACACTGTCATTTAGTCCATATTCGCTATGAATTTATAAGTATTACCAAGAATCACACAGCAGGTACTATGACATATGCAGGAGGCACTATGAATTATTCAGGAATTACTGTAAATTAATTAGTATCTAATATTAATATTCAGCACGCACTACAAACTACTGTAAGTATCCACTATGAATTTTGCATTATCCACTATGCATTATTCAGTAAATACAACAAATTTTTCAGTATCTACTATTATTATTCAGCATGCATTATGAACTAGTGTGAATGACTAAGTATCCACGGTGAATAATTCCTTATCCACTATGAATTATTTGAGTCCGTATACATCTATATTGTTAGTCTCTATGCAGGCCAAGGGGTTTAAAGGGTTAAGATACTAAACTATTCAACTTACTGTTTACCAGAATTATTAACGCTCAAATCTACCCTAATTGCTGCCTTTGAGTTATATTTGGAAAATGGATCAGCTGGGACTAAAACAATGTCCGTCTCAACACAAAAGAGGTTAAAGGCACAATGTATCATCCTCAAGGCTGAAGCCACCACGGTTCGTGACTGAGCAACTAAGAAGCTTTAGGGACAGTGAATGTGTCACTAAGGGCCTTTTCAACAGGCAGTGGAGCCACGTTTAACCAAAGAGGGTCTGTGACGGTGGGTTTCGCTTTAGACTTTTCAGATTATCAAGTCAGAAGTTTGTACTAGCTTCTCCAAACTGTGCTGTTTCACCTTCTCACTCTTTGAGACAAACATCAATAAACATTAATCAACAACAGCAGCATCCGTGCTCAGCCAGGGATTCAAATGACGTACAGCTTCTGCCAGACCGATGTGACCAATGTGAATTTTGTTTGTACTGGTTCCAGTACGTTGCAAGCTCTCCTTAGTTCATTTGTGCAGGGCATACAAACTGGTTTGGGCTGAAAGGATTTAGGAGTTCAAACCAGAGAAACACGAGTGAGAGTTAAGATATTGCTTCCGTCCCAAGATACAGACGCTACGTCGCATCGTCAGATCTATCCCTGATTGAAAATGTGTGGGATGCTATTGGATGCTCTAACGCTCCAACCACACCATCTGCAGAACTGAGTGAGAACATTCAAGCTGCATGGGATGGATCATCACAGGACACCATTAGGAACCTCTACACCTCCATGCAGAGACGAACTGAGAGACACGACTTCTGTATGTGTAGATCAATAAATATTGATCATAACATCTAAATTTAATCATTTATTGTTTTTAATTATTTATTTGTGCATCTATGTTTTGATAATGAATGTATTAAAAACCAAAACGTATATATACACAACTGAAGGTGGTCCATTCACTTCTGTGTGCTTACTGAGCAGCTGGCCGATGATTGGGGCATGTCTGCGGCATTCAGAGCTGCAGTAGTCTTCAAAGTAAACGTGATAAAAGAGCCTCGCTCTCTCTACCCGGTGCACAGATGAAAGTGAAGTCCTCCTAGGCTGCACCATCTGTCAGTGGTTTCTGTCCTCTAATGCAGGTTTCTTTTTCCCCACACCTCCCTTTCCCCTTTTTTTCCTTCCCTGCTCATTTTCTGAGGGATGAAATGTGTTATCGGGGTGGCTGTAAAACCCAAAACGTTGCTTCATGTGAGGTCACCGGGCTTAGACAGTGAAAATGCAATTTCCGGCTTGCTATGTTAAGTCCATCAATGGCGTCACTTCTGTTGATGTTTTGATGTTTGTCTGAAAGCTAGGTTGAGTTTTTATGATGGAAACCACTTCATCTTTTACAAGGGAACCCGATGAAGTTATGAGGTGAACTTTCCACTGTTTACTGAATTTGTAAGCCCGCAGCACACTGGTAGCTTATGCGTCTGGTGCTTTATGAGATGTCTTGATAGGCCCTTTACTACCCAGTGCACGCCGGAGCTCAAAAGCCAGTAGGTCATTAAAGATGGTGTGCTTCTGTGTTGCAACCCCATCCTGGTCACCTAATACCACGAGTGCAGATTCAGCGTTTCCTGAATGCTCGACCACTTTGTATTCATTAGCATTTGTTCTGCTTGTGTTAAAACAGCCAACATGACAAATGAACCAAGGAGTGCAGGACTAGTGGAAATGCCCCACATTTCGTATCCTACTTAAAGGAGACGGAAGCTTCATTGGTCATGCTACGCAGCTGTACGGCATCTTGCACCTTAAGTGAGACGACTCAATTTCGCGTGATCTTCAAGGCATAGGGAAGAGTCTGGGCTTACCGAATCAGGTAGCAGCAGAAGAGAAGGCTGAGGATGAACACAAAGATGGCAGTCCCAAACACGACAATGTAGATATTGAGGGGGAGGTTCTGAAACCCTATATTCGGCATTCTGAAACTGTAGTGCTGGAAATCTGAGGTCATGGATATCCTGGTGGAGAAAACAAGAAGAAAGAAGGATGAGAGGCTGAAGTTGTTCACATTAAAGGTGTTATCTGACTCTCAAATCAACCTTGATGGCTTGGAAGAAGATGGTGTGTATACATTGGTGGACAGTTCCTACTAATTTGACTAACTCAGAGATGTCCACAAGTCACAAAAGTCCTTACACTAGAGTCCAAGTCAATATACACAAAGCACAAAATACACACAAATACTCCAGAAAATCCTATTCTATTGGCCGAACTTCTCTACAGTGTCCACAAACTATTGGACATATCCTCATGAAGACTGATGTGGTTGATCCAGTTTACATTTTTGCACATTGCTGCTCTTATATCCCAAGATTTTGAGCTCCTTGACACTGTGTCAAGTCGCGCATCATTAAGGGCGAGTTGCAATTCAAGTCTGAACTCTAACAAACATGCCTTTGGTGGGGTTTGCATATCATAGTGTTCATCATCCAGCGTGAGCAGCATGTGAATAATGCCGTTTCAGGGTACACAGACAGCAGATATGGGCCGTCTACAATCTCTGCCAGGTCAGAAAGATCAGATCTCAGCAGAACTTCTGAGAGACAGAAGAGACAGGAGACAATGGAGAAGGTGAAACATCAAACCGAGATTCTGAACGCAAGTCTAAATGTCAACCGGAGGGCTGTGAGAGCGAGTGCCCTTTCCGATCCCCATCCGTCACTGTGGTGTCAAAGCAGGTCAGTCCCAGCATTTCCCAGCAGTGCTCCACAGCTCTGACTAGCATTAACCTGCAAGCCAATGGAACAAGAATCACCTCGCAGACATCTCACGGATGCAAGTGGATACATCGCAGATCACTTTCTGTTAACTCTCCTGGTCTGTCTCCATAACAACCATTAGCGGTCCCTACTCCAGTAATGAAGAAATGGACTGCTGCTTATTCTCTTGCGGGTGTACGTAAGAGGAGGTCCGGACGGAACACCAGGCTTCTGTTAAGTGAGTAAATTCTGGGATGCAGGCTGGGGAACATCAGCCCTGCAGGACCTATTACCCAGCAAGCACACAAACCTCCGTCTGTGAGAAACATTGACATTAACTGATCTTTACAGATTTGGTGCTGCTTCACTTTGGCATGCCCTCTTTTCCAATAAATGGTCTGCCCTCGGCAATGGGATTAAACCTGATGTTGAGCTTGAAATGGAATATTGTAGAATATCGAGAGTAGGGCTGGGCGATATATCGAGTTTTTATGTATTATCAATAGATATTCATACAAGATATAAGCTGAGACAATATGGTTTATATCGAAATAGACTATGCTGCGTTCCAATTAGATCAGACAGTTCTCTTCACCTTCAAATTCACCTTGCCCTGCCTCTCTCCCACCACCACCGCTTCACCAGTAAGTCCTGCAGGCAGTGATAGGATGGACAGGAAAAACAATGGCTCAGTTATTTGGAAATGGTTTCGGATGCTCGAGGAAAAGGTTCAAATACAGATTTAGCAAAGGTGGACCATGTAACAAGACAATGACCCAAAAATATTGCAGTAAATCTACTACAGAATGGCTCAAAAGAAAGAACTTCTGGCATGGTCAAATCAAAGCCCAGATCGTAATCCTGTTGAGTTCTCAGTTTTCTGAGCTGAAAGGAAGACCTTCAGTCCCTCAGACTAACAGACTAGACTACGGGAGCTGTCTAATTGACGTTCATAACAAAAAGCAACATACCAGGTTTTGGCATTCAGAGTTTCCTCAAAAGAAATTTGTATTGGTATTAATTACATCTGACAAATGATTTTTAAAAGAGAGTTCCTGAGTATGTATTAAATGATATTCCCTTATCTCTCAGGAAAACCCAATGTTTGGTTTAGCCTGTCCTGTCATTATCATACTTTCCATAAAATAACTAAGATATGATTTGCCCTTGGCAAGTGTTGTCCTTCAAATTCTTCTGGTGCTCTTCAAACTTTGATACTGTGCAGCTTTGTATCTAGGAATCAGCTTGACTCTTGGCTGGCTTCCTTCGGTCAAGTGTTTCTCTGTAACACTAAGGAAATACATTTTGAATGAACAATAAAGGTCTTTTTTAAGTCACTGGATACAAATATCTGCTAAATGACAAGCAAAAATGAATGTAAGCAAGTGTTGAATCCAGCAATCACTAGCCAGACTATGGTAGGTGTACCAATGGTGGTACACGAAGCAACCCAAGGTGGTATGCCAGGCAATTTCTGACCTCAAAATCTACTACACTGTCATAACTACATTACTAAAATGTTTGACATCAGTTTCATAGGCCCTACAGCAGAACCCTGTGGAACCCCACCACATACATTAAACCAACCAGTTACCACTGTAGTTCTGGCAAAAGAGACAACATATCTAGCCTACAGTGTATTAGTGTGTGTGACACAGACACAACCAGTCACAATATATTATATATACATAATACAGAATAGAAGGCATTACCACCCACAGTGGACAGCGTAGTGGGTGGTAATGCCTTCTACTATGTATTCCCAGTACACACATGACACCGTAGATCAAGGAAAATATAATGGGAACAACTTTGGGAATGGGATGACCCTTCCATCTGGCACCCACAATCATGCCCCATTCAAACTCACGCTAACTGATGCTCTGCCATGAGTAAGCTGACCAATGTTCAACCTCACAAGATGACACTTCCCAACTTGCACAGGCATAATGAACTTACGTACTCACATCCCCACTTTAGAAACTTCTGAGAACATCTACCTGCTTAAATTCTACACTATGTGTCCAAATGTTTGTGGACACCCCTTCTAATTAATGTATTCAGATAAGCAGCAAATGCATGCACAACACTTTGCCAATAGGTCTCTCTGGAGCAGATAATCATGAACCTATTAGGACCAGACATGAGCTGTGGAGCAGTGGTAATGTGTTCTATTGAATGATGGTGCTCCATCCAGTACTTTTGGGATAAGTTGGGAAATTGCAAATGAGGTGAGGTGGTGTCCTTCAAACTTCCTGGCCAAACTAATGCTCCTTGTCACTGATTGCACTGATTGCTCACAGCAGTGCTCTAAAACTAGAGAGGTACTACAACCAAAGCAAACCTTTTGTCCAAACAATATATGTCTTGTCCAGGGCAGGACAATCTCTGCTCTAAGAAGACCTCATACGATCCAGCCTGGACATGTGTGAACATGCAAATGAGAGGAAAAGTGGGAGAAAGAGCAGCAACAGAGAGTGTTACCACGTGTGTGGTGGGTGTGTCCACACCCAGGGCATTTTTCTATGCACTAAAATGAATGCTTTGACATTGTTTTCTACCTCAAGGGGACTTTCTCCCTCGTGAGCTTGTTAATGCCTTTACTCCACAAAACGTATGACCACCAGCATAGGCCCCCCTTCACCAGATTAAAGCTTTACTCTAAAGAGTGGTGTAAACTCGTCCATTAATCAATAACTCATCCTGATAGGAACGACCGGGGACTGAAGGTAGACCCCCTTCCCCTCCCTATACACACAGTCACAACAGTTGTAACAATTCAAGCGCAAAATCACTGCCGGTATGCGGTGGTAAACAGCAGTGGATGTTGGTTGGCTGTGTCGGGTCCAGCCTCTCTGTCTTCTGTCCAGTCCTGCCGCCGGCTAGCCCTGGAGCTGTTCCAGGAGTGCCCTGCCATCCACTGTTTGATTCCCTTGGCCCCCAACCACCCCCAACTCTATCACCCACCCATGTGTAGTTCTGCTTACTTAAGCTGCCAAATTGAGCCACTCCCATAGCAAAGTACATAAACAGACAGATTTAAATCTGGCCACAAGTTTGGGCCAAATGTAGGGAATGTAAATGAAACCTGTCCACATTATTATGGGTACAGAGAGCTGAAGGCCACAAGGAGCAATTCAAGCTCTGAGAAGCTTCCCTCCAGTTGATTTATCCTTACTTCCAATGAGCTGGTCTCTGAAAGCACCGGCTAGAAGTGACATCCATAAGTGTGGCTTCACTCCATCCTGTTCTGCGACTTTTCATCTTGTCAGGCAGTGACAGAAGAGCTGGATCAGACCTCAAAGCATTTACCTGCTTACAAATCGAGGTCAGATGTTCCAAGAGCTGAGGGTTGTTACCTGTAACTCTTCCAGTTGCCTGAGCTAGAGCTAGATTACATGCAAGTTGTGTGACAGGTAACTAGGGGAAGTGCATCCAAGACAGGGTTCGTGAGATGCCTTGATTGTGAAAATGGTCACAGAGACCACAGGACATTTAGTTTAGCAGTTCCAGCACAGTAACATTTAAGTGTCGGACTTATTAAAACCGATTCTTGCGAGGCGGTTAATGATACACAGGCCATTTTCACATAGCAGACAATTTTTTGTCATTTATGTAACAAGGCCACTTTCATATGCGGGGAGATGTCTCTGCTACAAAAACGTACCATAACAACTCAGAGTTTCTAATAAAATGGCCAAACGTGGCCGCAGGCGGACATGGTGGCAGCATCAAAGGAAAACTAAAAGAAACTAAGAACGCAAACCAAAGACGTGGCTGAATAACACAGGGTTTTTCTCAGTGATACACCCAGCTGTCAGACACTTTAGCTCCTTGAAAGTTCTAGGACTGTAATCTGGATTCAAGTTCTCCAACTTGGTGAGAAACAGTTGGTTTCAGGAAATTATGTAAGATGTTCTTTTTACCTAGCATGTCGCCTCTTATGTACTCATACTAGGGCTCTGCTGAGATGATATCTGTTGGGACTTGATATGAATTTCATTTTGAAAGTATTATAAATGCAGCTGTTATCTGTTTGCATGCAAAGTGTAACATAAACAAATCCCATTTGGGCTCTTTCTAGAAGAACTGTTGTGTAGTCTGTTCCAGCTTCGCAGTACAACATTAAACACAATGAAAAATACAAGTAAAAAGAGCTTGAAAAACCTGAACATGTATCAGTACTGGCAGTTGCTGCTGGTACCATTCCACACTGACACCATAGTCGGACCATGACCAGAATAACTGCTGGCCTCACAACTATCATAACGAACTTCACAAAGTCCCAACAAGGGCAAGGCAACTGGAGGTGAGATTTATCGCAGAAATGTCATCAGTATAACGGTAATTAAGCTACTTTGTATGGCTTTATGATCCCATTGGCAACGTGCCTCTGTCATATCATTAACAGACATCCAATTTGGCATCACTGGCTTGGATTTAAGCCACAGGCATCAGTTTTCAAACCTCCATTCCTGCATTTCTATCATTTTCCTGTTACATGCCTAGTGTTCAACAAAGGCAACTCAATAACATTTCCACACAAACTTTCAGATTCTGAGAAGTCATCTGTGAAGTGTATCAATACTGAATACTTCATCTGGCTTAAAAGTTTCAGTCCATAAATGTCAGAGTATCGAAGTGGCTATTATGTGGCAGTGAGCAAGGACAGCAAAGAAACCTTCAAAGGTTATATATATATATAGAGATCAGCAAGAAGATTTAAGAATCAAGCCCCTTATTGCAAACTGAAATTATTGTCCTCCTCAACACCACCCCCCTCCCCCCCGGCTGCACCTCTTCTCCTGCTTGTCACTGTCAGGATTCCCACTGCGTCAAACAAATATGACCACAAAGCTGTGATTGAGCTGGACGTTGGGCCCAATGCTTCCAGGTCTGAAGAGGAAGGAAGGCAGTCGTGGAACATCCTTTTTGTCCCTGTCTTTTCACTCTTTGGTTCCAGAAAGAGGCTGCTGTCTTTCCCTGACGCCGTCTGTCTCCATCTTAACACCCGGGGGCTTTTCAGCTCCAGAAATGATGGCAGTGGGAGACTGCACTGCTCTCAATAATGCAGTCACACTCTTTCTTGCTTTTTGTATAAGAGCTTTTTGGGAAGGGCTTCCAACTTGGGAATGTGGATTGGTTCTCTCTATGAGCTTCTTGAACTATACAATGCAAGGTCCTTAATGAGATTTACTGCAGACATCAAAAAGTCATACAAATAGCTGCACCCAAAAGGAAGTGGCAGATTGCAGTGCTATTGGGAAGATAATGGTTCCCAAAACAATAAATGATAAAAAAGTAGACTGATATGATCAATATTTATTGATCTACACATACAGAAGTCACAGAAGTTGTAGAGGTTCCTAATGGTGTCCTGTGATGATCCATCCCATGCAGCTTGAATGTTCTCACTCAGTTCTGCAGATGGTGTGGTAGGGGTGGAGTGTTGATAGAGCGTCCAACAGCATCCACACATTTTCAATCAGGGATAGATCTGACAATGTGACTGGTCATGGCATAGTATCTGTCTTTAAGGTGAGCTCTCGAGACAGCAGCAGTACTTGTCACTGAAGAAGACCTACTGCCATTCTAAGTAATTCCATGACTGTACTCAAGCCCTGAAATCAGTTCATTCTTTTAGGGTGCAACTATTTTTGACCATGAGTGTATTTGATGTTGCGTTCCCATCCTCATTCCCAAACATTTCTAATTTAAGCAGTGTGATGCCTGCCTGATAGTTCCAAATATAAATAAAAACCTACCAGACATGTTTTTCTTCCTAAATCTCTAAAAACAAGCGTCTGTCTTCGAAAGGGTGAAGTAAGAAACAGTGAGGGAGGAAGGAGAGCAAGCCTAAGAGCACACTTCACACAATGCATCTATAAAGCACACATGATGTTCCTTGCTGTGAAAGGAAAATCAAAATGTACGGAACAATTTCCGTACAACATCAGGAAACAGCCACGACTTCACTTGGACAAAAGGAAAGGACAATGCCATCTAAGAGTGCCATGAGGCCCACACATGAGGACAACCTGTTCTAGTCTGGAAAATGGCACCTATGCTGCACTGCTGATATTGTTGTGGTCCTCGATTTCCCTGTTGCCTCTCTCTCTCTCTCTCTCTCTCTCTCTCTCTCTCTCTCTCTCCGTCTTCCTCTCTCTCTTCCTCTCTCTCCTCTGCTGTGTGTTACATAACAGGCATATGCGGCTGCAATGCCACATTCCAACGTACTTACGTTATCTAAAAAGCAGATCCCACATGTCAAAGCCACCATGGTGTGGAAAAACACAATGCCTTCCCCAGACAGAGGAAAAGCCTCATCAACCCTCAACAGCCTACAGAGAGGAAGAGGTCAGAACATCAAATAGCACTGGGCAACGCAAGAGAAGGTGCACAAAATGTACACTGAACCTTAACCCGTTAAACACAAGAGTCATTCCTGCAACAACTGAAGACAGCTCAAAACTGCACAACGTGGAACTGTCTCAAGAGTGCAGTAATGCTAAGTAGCTACTCTTAACTTAAAGAGTTTGCAAGTCCATGCAGTCATCTTAGGAGGAATTATATAAGGTTCTTGAAGCACCACAGAGCTTCTAAAATTACACACATATCCACAGCAATGGGAGAGGACAACCCCTAGACTCTTCTGTAAGAGGTGTGAACTCTAACTAGTGATGCTCAGTGAGGATTTAGAATTGACTGGCCAAAGAACCATGAAAGTGTCAAAGTGCCAATCATCTAACTCTCTTAGGACTACCACATACAATGCTCTTGACAAGCACATGCCTCCTCCGACACGTGTTCAATCAGCCACCACCTCTTTTTGAACTGCTTCTATTGCATCACTGCTGGGCAGCCAACAAACTTGGAGCAAAGTGCTGGATCCTCAGCTCTGATTCAATGGCTAACCAGCATCATACCTGGTGTGATAGGGGAGAGAGTCCTTAGTGGGGAGAGTGCCATCTACCCCCCCTCTGGCTGCTGATGGCAAGCAGCATGACCTCAGGTTCCTAGGGGTCTTCAGATCATTATTAGAGTGTTGAGCCATTTGGAGCCCAATAGAATTCTTCTGAAAACTGACAGAAAAGGAACTTCTTGCCTTCAAACCTTTTGCTCAAAAATGTTTGCTCAGTCAAACATTACATCAGTATTACCAAGAATCAACTCACATCAAATTAATCGGTGCAAATAAAATCAGGGCAATGGTGGGCCAAAAATGATCTTAAGTATGGTTACATTTTTCAAAACTTCATGCAGAGAATTCTCTCTACAATATCTGTCACGCCAAATGGAAAGCTGGCGACATTTGCCTGAGCAAACAGCATGCCAGCATCGACCGCCAATGTCTACTGCTGTCTTTCACACCATGTATGCATGCCAATGCATGGACATTTGGAGCTTGCATTCCAGTGTAAGCAAATAGAAACCACTTTCACCTTGCAATGCTTGTTGCGTCTGTTGTAAAAGAAGCATTGTGGAAATGATCTGACTGTGTATAAGCGTGTAAAACCAATGAGCCTCCTTGGGAACCACAGTGAAGACATAACACCACTAACCAAATATACACTGAGAGAACATCACTCAGCCCAGTGCAGTGAGTATCAGACCACAGCACGACTAACAACTGACAGCAAAACAGGTGATTGGTCTGTCTTTATAAAACATCTGCATTATGCATGGCCAGATGTCTGAAATGACATCATTCTGGTATGTACAAAGTTCTAAAAAACTATATTTGTTTTTATAAAAAGAGTAATGTTCCAAAACAAATGTACCACTGGGAACCTGTACCAAATTCCATTACATTAGCAAATACTTCACATTACAAATGTCCCACAAAGGTCAGGGTGTGGAAACTGTTACTTCCAAGAACAACAATTAGCCCAGCCCAAGTCTTGTGATCTAGGAGACAAGGAGATTGTGATGTATCTTACTTGTGCATTATCACCACACCACATAACCCCAGCAGCTCATTTGTGATTAATAGCCCTATGACACAAGCCCATAAGGAAATGCTATTGCAATATTCCAGGTTGTAATCACATCCCTCCAGCAGTTCTGGTGGTTGACATGTTTGCATTAGCCAGACCTGATTTGAAACTCAGTCAGGCAGACTATGATTGCAAGGGTTTACAAGGACCTCTTTAGCACTGCCTGGCAGCCACATTTCGCTTGCCAATTACACCCAGCAGTGGTTGGCCAGCTAAAGCAGTATGCCCCCTTTTATATGACTGCTATTATATTACATATCGAAAGGTTCTCAACCACTGTCAGTGTATACAACATTCCACAATCCCAGCAGAAATGGTCAAAGTGGTTTAAGGGAAAGCATGACTCCTTGCTTTGGTTTAACCATTCATTTTCAGAGCCTGTAGGCCTGTAGGTCAAAGGTTAATGCCTTTGCCTGGCCTGTGCAGTACACATACTATAGGTATCCTGAAGGTTTGCAGGAACTCCAGCAACGCCATCAGTGGGAGTGGTCTTTGCCTTAAAGGGTCCAGGTTTGCATTTCAAAGACAACAGAACTCTTGTATAACTCACAGCCTTCTCCAATCACAATATACCCTTTCACAAGGGTCAGCAATAACCCTTCTGGCTCATTTTAATAACCTGAGACTAGACCACCATACAGCTCCCTGAGAGCATGAGGCCCCCACGAGGACATCCCATTACCTCCCTCGGACTGTTAAAGTAAAACGCATCTTTAGCCAAGTACTCCCAGCCAGATAGAAAGAAGATCCGTCACATGGCCATTCCAGTAATCTTCCACTGGAAGACTGGGGAGTCCAGTGACTGACATGGCCATAATAAGAGTGCTATCAATCTGACCAATCCGAAAAGTGTAAATCTATGCCTCTGTTTACGCTTGTTCAACAAGTCAATGAGCCTTGAACGTGAAGTCCAGACCAAAACACTGAGGCAATCCTCGGCTGCTTTTTGATTTGTCAAGGCAAGCCTTCCAAATTTGTGATCAATACAACTTAGCATTCAGGAACTTACAGGTGTTGCTTTTGACTGCTGGGGTGATTTTCGGTATGTCCAGTCACAAGGTCACAAGTTCTCCTGATGAGCCAAACTGAGGGCTTTTGTAATTTCCCTCTTTCCTGTGGTCAAAGACATGAAAGTACCCAAATGTTACTACAAATACCATTCAAATGGGGAAGTAAGTCTCATCTTGAATTATTTGATTCAAAATGAACGCTCCGGTGGAATTTTCCAATGGCAAATCAAAACAAATCTGGTCTTTTCCCAGTTTCTGTTCACAGAACAAGACTGTTCACAGTTTCTGCCTGAGGCAAGGGGGGAGAAGTTTCAGAGTTTTAAAATGAAGTTGTAAATTCATCACCCGTTCGTTTTTCTTTCTCTTTCCCAGTCTCTCTCTCTCTTTTGTACTAGAAAAGCTGACTGTTTGCACTCTTTCGCAATGACAGCCTGAGCCAACTTCCAGGGACTTGTTGCGAGCCCCCGTAGTAGAACAAAGGCAGCTCCCTCATTCTGAAGTGGAAATTTCCACTGGCAGCCCCAGCCCCTGCCATGCTGCCTGCACATTTGAAACCCAATATGCCAAAAGGTCGACAACAAACTGGGGATCCTTGAACCTCGTTCATCAACTAGGCTTCTGTAAAACTGACAGTGAATATACCCGTGTGTCTGCTTTTATTTATGGAACCTTCAGCACCATACATGAGCCTATTAGTGTGGCTTTCATCCAGATGGTTTCTCGGTTGAGAATTTTGGCAGAACTTTGATTTCAGCAGAATCGTGAGGACTATGGCCATTAGAAGTGTTAACTTAGCAGAGTAATTTTAGAAGCATTCCCACATTCAGTACTTCTCACAGAGCTAAAATCCTGCACATAATGTCTGCTTCTTGCATTTAAACACAGCGACACATCCCCTATGTAGACCTATCTTTCACTGAATTTCAGAAGGGCCCAAGGTTCTGAAATATCTGAAGACGTGGGCTGTTTTTCTGTTCACTTGTGCCAAGTTGCAGAAGAAGTAGGTCACGCCGTAACTCTAAGACGAGGCAGAGGCAGGGGAATTCGTCGCAATACAAGAAACCCTTGTGTCTGTCAACATCTGTCATATGCTCCAGTATACTCTAAATATGCTTTCGGTTTGATCAATTCACCCAACTTTCTATTTCAACCTGTAGTCTCCCTGCACTTACAAACAACACTTTCACTTTCACATCGACCTGACAGTCAGCATTAACCAAACTACTGCCAAACTCAACCAAAACTGCTAAGTTAGACGATCTTTGCTATTTAATAACCAGTTTAAGCCTGTAACAACCCAGTCTCTGGGTTGTGGTCTCTATGTGGTTTGTCGGTGAACAACACTAAACCAAACACACTCGGCACATATTTGGGGTAGTGCGGGGCGATATATCATAAATATCTACATATCCAAAGCTGTTTAAAGCAAGATATACAAAAAGACTAAATAATAATATCACTGCATAATCTGCTACACAGCTTACCATCTGTGTGTAATACCATTCCAGAAATGACCGCGGGTGGGTCATTTGTGGAAATGTGGTTTCTGGAGGGATGACTTGTCAGTGTTGTGCAATTGATATTGTAGAATCTCAACTAAATTGGAATATCACATTAGCTGCACAGGTTACCATCTCTGTGTGATTTATGTTTTTGGGGGAAATGGTTTGGTCTGTGGGCCAGAACTAAAAGGAATCTCCCCTAAACTGTGCTGATACTGAACGGGGAGACCACACAAACACCACACAACTAGCAGGCGGAACTAATCACAATCTTCACATCGGGGGAAGGGTGGGACAACAGAACGTCTCTTCCCTTGGCGAGATCACTCTCAAACTACCTCATGAGTAGTTTGTAGCATTTCGTTCAGTCATGCCCAAAAAGTGCAACTTTTCTGGGCTTCTGTCGAGCTTGATAATTGGTTCTGCTTGATAAGGGGCGTGTCTTTATCCATTAACAGATACTTCCATTCATATTGGAATATTTCAACCAGTGAACAGTTTCCTCAGTTATAATGTCTCTGGTCAAACTCTGGCAGAACCGATCTGAATCTTCATTTCAGGGGAGGGACGAGACAATGTAGAGATGCAAATTCTGAGACAGAACTAAGCAGATTCCTTTCGGGGAGGGGTGGACCAACAGAGAGACGCAATGTTAACGTTTTAATTCAAAGTTTGACCAAATTTAGATACACTTGGTCACTATTTGCATTGCGCAGTGTGTTCAATTACCTAAACGTCTATCACAGTATTTTTTACAGCTACCTCACTATTACAGAACCGGATGTTCTCCAACACACTCTTAGAGTATTGTTTGCTCAACTATTTAATAATGGCCATAACATTAGTTTATGTGTCTAAAGTTAGTCCTGGAGACCTTATTAGTTAATGAGATCACCCTTTAGACAGATCTAGACTCCCCCTCAAAAATACTTTAAACTGATCACAGACCAGCATATAGTACACTGAAACTGATCTCAAACCAGGACATAGTAAGTAATGTTAGCCTGCAACCACATCACTGGATCCGTCATGTGTAAAATAGTAAGCAGAAGCTTCAGTTCGGCCAGGTCTCTGAACAGCTCACTGTGCGGGCAGTGGGATTAATGGAGCTTTTAATCCAGGGCAATGGTGTTGCTCTGGCAGCTAATTAATCCACTTTACCCAAGAGCTGAGCTGGCCAGGAGGGAGCAGCCAGCAGAAGGATGGATGGAGGGCTGACAGAGCAGGATATCAAGCTGAAATGATACAAAAGACATCATGCACTATAGGGACATGTCCCAGTATGCACTCCAGTAAAGCATGAAGCATACTTCACGCAACGACAGAAACGTAGTTATTTCAAGCTACACAAACAAGGTGTCACGCATAGTTAAAGAAAGTGTCCCGACACATTTAATAGTGCAAAACAAGGTGATGAGCTTCATTCTGAGCATTGCCAAAGGGGCACTGCAGCAACAGCCAAGTTGTCTTGTGCATTTGATATGATTTCTTTCAGTCAACTGTCAAGGGGGACCAGTTTGATTCATTTGTGTGTATGAATTTGTATGAATTTGGCCTTTATTTTTGCCCTCTAGGTGAAGAAGCAGTGTTTCAAATGCACAAAACAAGGCAGTCAGACTCCTCGTTTTGTACAAAAACCCACACAAAACTGGACCTCAGTTTACAACAAAACAACAAAATCATTTGATCTTGCTCTTTTATCCTCTTTTAACGTGGTGTTGTGGGCAAAAGCTGGGTTTTAAAACTAATAGCGTATACTTGTCGCTGTCAGGGTTAGGACAAGAAGGAACCAACCTTAGGTCAGCAAGGGATAGCTTCTTCCTAGATGCCTGTCTTTGGGCTCCAACAGTAACACTAGAAGACACAAACAAGGCCTTTAAGTGGCACACACAGCTGTCTTGTCTCCAGCCCCCCCATTCCCCCACAGCGTCTCTCCACAGCCTAGATTCCATGCATGGTGTTCCCTTAACCCCTTCTCAGACCACCCACACTTACAATTATCAAGCAATTCGCCTCTTGTAGCCTTGATTTACAGCTTTCTTTGTTCAAACCCTGCCACCCCGCCCAAAAGTGAAAATGCTGAAAAAAATAGCAACCACTGATAATGTATGTCTACACAGAAATAATATTTGCTTGCCAGAATATCTCAAAAATTAGTCTTAGGATAGGGGTAGATTTAATTCACGTGCTGTGCCATAAGCAGGGACAAGGCTCCAGGCTTAAAAACACTGCTAATGAGGATTATAGCTAGCATGCTAATGCCACACTAGCAATTCTGGATGAGGGCTGTAGCCTGCATGCTAATGCCATACAAGTAATTCTAGAGGAAGGTAGCTTAGCTGGGACACTAACATTGCAGTAGTGATGTTGGCTGTGTATGTTAGTACCACAGTAGTGATTCTGGGTGGGTGATGTAGCCAGAGTACTAATGCAACTGGACTGATGTTGGATGAAAATGATTGCCAGCATGGTAGCAATTCTGACCGACACTTCAGTTTCAGTGTGGGGTTAGCCAGCATGCTAATGCCACATTCACAATTTTGGACTGTAATGGGTTTGAGAACATTAGTTATCTCAGCATAAGGTGACCAATTATCAGAGGTCCAATCAGTTCCCCAGTATCAGCCACTTGGACGTAATGCCGAGTTCCCCTTGTTTCCATTGCCAATTTCCTTCCAATCAATTGGCTAAGAGAGAGGGATGAATTGAGCGAGACCGCTAAGTGGGCAATATCTGGACTGACCGGAGCACAGAGAAAGGAGGCAGTGGTAAAAGGCTGCTGGTTTTGCTCTTCTCTAATGATGGCTTGTATCAATGAGCCTTGGGTGGCATGACCCAGTTGCTGGTTCATGGGTTTCCCTTTCTTGGAGAACATTTGCTAGGTACTGACCACTTCATACTGGGAACATCCTTACGCATTCCCATTTTCCCTGCTTCCAACACATCAACTTCAAGAACTGCTTGGTCACTTGGTGCCTAATATGTATATATCCCCCCGAACAGCTGCCACTATAACCAGATTATCAATGCTCTTCACTTATTTAAATAATGTTTAATGTTATGGCTGATTAGTGTAGGTCTTACCACCATGCATTGGTGCATCTCATTCTGCAACATTTACTTCCAGTCCAAATTTCCAGCTAACCAGTTACAGGGTGGAATGCCACAATATACACTTATGCCCTAACCAGCCACACTGTAAGTCAGAAAATAAAATGTTACCAAGAGACCAAGGGTTCACGAAGCAGTTACAAATTGGGCCCTCCGTTCTAAACCTGGACAGTCTGATCATGTTTCAGAGTAGACAAAAATACAGCTCATGTGACCTGATGAATCAAGGTCACTGAAAAGAAATGCATTCTTAGGTCAAACATGTCACACCAAAGGGTGGCCAGAAGATAGTAAGCACGCTCGTCTTTCAAAGAACTAGAAGCTCCATGGCAACAAGTGTGCTACTGTTTATCCAGCAGTACTCAAACTCAACCACGTTTATGAGTTTGTGAACAGACATGTCAAGCTTTAATATCAGTGTAAGTGTGTGTTGTTTTCCTTGCAATCCATCTAACAGTGCATTTCCTGTGATAGGCCTCCAGAGTCAATAATAAGTCTCAATGCCTGTCACTGGGTTATTATATTATGCTGACTGTCAATATGACCATGGGCTTCAAGGTCCTTTTTACAAAATTATAGAACTACGGTCTGTTCTATAATTACAGACTGAAGTTCATCTGTTTCTCTGCAAACTTTATTCCCCTCCTTTCACCCTGATCTTCAATGATCAGGACCCCACAGGACCACCACAGAGCAGCTATTATGTGGGTGGTGGGTCATTCTCAGCACTGCAGTGATTTACAAACAGATCAGACACAGCAGTGCCACTGGAGTGTTTAAACCCCTCAGCATCACTGCTGGACTAAGAATAGTCCACCAACCGGAAATATCCAGCCAACAGTGTCCTGAGGGCACTGATGAAGGACTAGAGGATGACTAACATAATCTGTGCAGAAACAGTGGTGCTCCTGTCTCTGACTTAGACTATCTACTAAGTGGACCAACTAGATAAAAGTGTAGAGTGGACAGTGAGTGGACAGAGTGTTTAAGCACTCCAGCAGCATAAGTGACTGGTTTAAAAAAAGCTTTTTGTCTAATGCCTGTCTGTCACGCTGGGTTCTGGTTCATTTTCATATGTGAAATGCATTTCAAAAAGATTCACAATGACAAGCAAATACTGCAAACATTTCAACAAAATTTCACAAAACGTTGAACTTTGATGATGTTTGACATGTTATTCATGTCCCCAACCAACAGTACTGATGCTCTGGCTGTGTGTCCAATAATGCACTTTGTACTGGCTCTGTCTGAACCAACGTTGAGGAGGAACAAAATGCAAAAACCCAGCGAGACTGAGGTTTAACAAGGTTCCCCATGTTCCTCTTGCTTCTAACTTCTGACTCTCCCTTTCCTGGACGAGGCCTTGTGCAAAGTCTGCTTCATGTAGCAACCCATTTTAGATTTCAGATCCACAAATCAACTTGAGCTTGAGCCTGTTGATCATTTCAATAACTTGTTAATATTCTTTCCACTGTGCACATTCATACACTGTCCCATGAAGAGATACGACCATGTATGTAGTCATGTTACTCTGCCCTGTCCAGTCTGTGACCTGGAAGCAACATGGAGAACAACATGGAGAACACTGATTCAACTGAGGAACTCCAGCAGCTTCTACCATAGACGTTCATTAGAATAGAATTAGAATCACGGTAAAAGGTACCTGAATTCATTGTAACAGTACCTTTGGAAACATCAAACAATACTATTAAATAAAGGTGCTTCAGATGGTTCTCTGAGGGATGCCATAGAAGAACCATTTTGGGTTTCCAAAAAAAAAAAATCTCTTTTACAAACTAGGTTTTTTTATGGAACCAAAAAAAAAAAGGGTACTATGGTACATCAAAAAAGAATGACATGTTTAGAAGGGGTCCTGTTTCAGGACCCGATAAGATTAATAACGTATTAATAAAATGTGTTCAAAGGGTTAAACCGAAAGGACGCGAGAACCAAGTTTCCTGTTGCTGTGATGCTGATGTTGTTGATACCAATCTCCTCAGGAATTCCATGGGGTCATGGATGAGCCACCCATGAGCTGTCTGAAGCTTGCACTGTGATTCAGATGCATTTTTCCAAAGCATTACCAAAAAGCAAGATCATAACAAACAAAGCAGTGTGTGTGTGTGTCTGTGTTTATTTACCACACACTATCAACACAACCTAACTCTTAGGAGACACCACTCCATAAACAATGGGTGGTTTCACTTTCTGAAGGAAAGTTAGTAGTTAATGACATTTGTTTCAGAATTGAACACCTCTTAAAGACCTCGTCTGATGACCAAAACTTCAGTGAGCCCACTGCACTGTTTCACCATGAACAAGACTGCTATGGCACAGTGCTGTCCATTGGGTTGCTCCTTGTTGCCTGGGCCAGCTGATCCTCTCTGAGAGGATCTGATTCACATCTGGTCAACCTACACATTACATAACCGAATACAGCCAACGGAGATGTGTAAATCCAGCTCATGACTGTTCCTCTCCAAAAGCTCATTGCTCTTTGAATCTTCTGATAGCCTTTAAAGGGCAACACTAGTGAAAGGACCAAAACTTAGTCCCGCCGGTGGCCATGTGCTCATTTGACAGTGTATGACTTTAATCAAATACAATGTTTGCCAGTCTCTGAGTGGCTCCGCAGTCGAATGCACTCCCAGGATGGAGAAAGGACACTGGTGTTGCTCTTTAAAGTTCACTTTACACCATTCCTGTCACTGAGGTACACTGAAGTTTTTTCTACGCCAGGGAAGTGCCATTCTGGTTCTGGAAGACTGGATTCCTGCTCAAGCACACCTGATTCATCTCACCATTTAATTAACCACCACGTTTAGTAGGTCAATTCGAGCAGGCAAATCAACAAACTGTGCTGGACTCCGGCCCCCTCTGCCCACCCCGTTCTCAATCCACGCTGATCTTGTTACTACCTGCTGACCCTCAAAGACCAAATCTGTTGTTGTGTATGAAATACTTTTAATGAATACTCAATGGCATTACACTGAAGTACACCACTCGTGTCCACCCAGTTCTGCACAAAACTGGCCAAATAGAGCAGAGAGGTTAAAGGTCGGTAAATTGCTTTTGACAACGAGTTGTGAGGTTCCTCGCTGCGGTTCCCTGAAGAAAATATGTTATATTTTGAAACCCGTTTTCCCACAGGCGGCTGCTCTTTTCTCTTTCAGCAATGGGTGTAGCCACAACAGCGAGCACTGTGCGTGCAATAACAAGTCTCTGATTAGTTGTTAATGGGCACTACGATGCAGGACAGCGCAACTGGACATGCTGTTCAGTCAGGACACTGAAAAACACCCACATGACCACTAAGGCTGGAATATCGGCCAAGGGACTACAAACAAATAACGCTGGCTGCCCGGATAATCAAGGATAATCAAACCTGAACTCAATTAACTCTTCACTGTGTTCATACTGGGATGAATGAAGCCTCCATAGATTCAACTGGTGGAGCAGAGATTGGGATCTTTTTAGCATAAATGGTGGTAAAAACGTTGTTTATGTTAAACAAGCTGGCTGACTAGATAAGCTCTAGACTGGTATATGGTATATTTTCTAGAGGTCTGGTGGTTTAACTGGATTAATAGCAGGCTGAGCAGCATGATCAGCAACACTACACCCATCAGTCTAACCAGTATGACAACAGGGTCAACCAGTTTGATGACCAAACTGTTGTTCTAAATACACACTCTATGGCTATGACCCAAGGAACTCCTAGTTACTCCCAAGTGTCTGAAATTGGGCAACTTTTTGGACCAGCTGATTGCTACCCATCTGGACCACAATGGTCAAGCAGCTTCTCTAAACGGTGAGGGTGACCAGTGTTTTGAGCAGCTTGTTATGAGAATGTGCTCAAAGACTAGCTAGATCACCAAACTGGGCTATGGTGGCGTCAGGTCCCCTATCACCAGCTGGTCCAAATATGGACTTCAAGGTCCTGTTCACGTCTTTCTTTGCCAGTTGATTGGAGAAAATTCCCAGTTTTGAAGCCGGTCAACCATAGCTTGGTCAAGTTGACCATGCTGATAGACCAGTTAGTCCAGCAGCCCCACATGGGCATGTTATCTGTGGTATGTTTTCAACCAGATTAGATGCCTAACTAGGGCCAGCACCTGGACCATCAAACAGGTAGGACTGTTATGAAGCCTGCATCATTATTATTATTATTATTATTATTATTATTATTGTTGTTATTATTATTATTGTTGTTGTTATTGTTATTATTATTATTATTATTATTATTAGAAAAGAAAATAGGGGGAAAGGAGAGGAAAAGGGTGAAATAGGGAAAAAGTAGGAAAAAGGGGGGAAGGGAATGGAAGAATGAAGCAGGCTGGGGGAAAAGGAGGCAGAGGGGTAAAGAAGGAATGAAGGAGACAGGCTCAGGGTAAAGAAGGCAGGCTGGTGGTAAAGCGGGGTAAAGGAGGCAGAGCGGTAAAGGAGGAAGGCTGGGGGTAAATGAGGCAGAGGGGTAAAGGAGGCAGGCTGGAGGTAAAGGAGGCAGAGGGGTAAAGGAGGCAGGCTGGGGGTAAAGGAGGCAGAGGGGTAAAGGAGGAGTAAAGGAGACAGGCTCAGGGTAAAGGAGGCAAGCCAGTGGTAAAGAAGGCTGGCCAGTGGTAAAGGGGGGTAAAGGAGGCACATGGGGTAAACGGGGGTAAAGGAGGCAGGCTGGTCTCAGCTGTCTCAGAAGAAGAGACTTTAAAGCAGAATTTAACTAAAACTGACCCCGAGTCCGAGTTACAGCGGGCAAAGACAGTCTCCGACTCTGATTCTAATTCTGACTCTGAGTCACAGAAAGCTCTGGAAGATCAGTCTAATGTTGTTGTTAGCAGCGGTGGCTAAAGCTAAATGAAGCGTCCGCTCGTTACGGCGTTATAACCGCTTTATCAGCGTCTCTCCTCCTTCACTCCTCTCCTTCTCCTGCCCTGCTCTTCTGCTCCTGTCCTCCTACTACTACTCCCTTGTCCTCCTCCTCTTCCTGTCCTCTCCTCCTTCTCTCCTCTTCTCTCTTTTCTTCTCCTCCTCCTCTCCTCATCTCCTCCTTTCCTTTCCTCTACTCCTCTCCTCCTTTCCTTTCCTCTCCTCCTGTCCTGCTCTCTCCCTTTCCTCTCCTCTTCCTGTCCTCCTCTCCTCTCCTCCTCCTCAGACAGGCTGCAGATGAGACTCACCGAGCGGCTCCTTTCCTCTGTTTAAAGGCTGGTTCTGAAGCCGATCTCAGATCAGATCTCAGATCAGCTCGTCCGCCTGCAGTCCGCCACCCGCGGCTGGAGCGTCTGATCCGGGGTCAGTGCGCGCGGCTCACAGAGCGAGATGAAGCGCAGCCTTCATGATCAGAGACCTTCTGCGGGCTGAGGAGCAGAGAGCGCACGTAGCTCACGAGCAGAGCCCCGCCCTCCTGCCCCGGGGGGGCATCTGAATACTAATGGTTGCAGGTGAACTGTCCTCCACCCAGTGTTCATCACTGGTATCTGCTGGAGTTAGGAGACAAACCGGTCCAGGGTTTTATAATCTGAAATCAAAATTTAGATAATCTGAAATCAAAATTTAGATAATCTGAAATCAAGTCTTAGATAATCTGAAATCATGATTTAGATAATCTAAAATCAAAATTTAGATAATCTGAAATGAAAGTTTAGATCATTTGAAATCAAGGCTTTGGTCATCTGGAATCAAAGTTTAGATCATCTGAAATGAAGGTTTAGGTCATCTGAAATCTAGGATAGGATGTGTGGGATTGCAGTGCTACTCAGAAGGTAGACAGAGGTTTTCAGTTATGATCAATATTTATTGATCTACACATACAGAAGTCATGTCTCTCAGTACGACGAGGTTCCTAATGGTGTCCTGTGATGATCCATCCCATGCAGCTGGAATGTTCTCACTCAATTCTGCAGATTGTGTGGTAGGAGTCAGGTCTCGAGGATAGGTCTGACGATACCTTGCTGATGATGTCATAGTATCTGTGTCTTTATCTCTCTAGAGAGCAGCAGCATGTGGACGAGTGTTTGAAAAGGACTGTTTGAAAAGTGCACTTCAGAAATGGGTCGGGCCACTGGTTGCAGGACGTCATTAACGTAACACTGCCTGTAATGCAGCGATGGGCCGTGAAGAGAAGGCCTTTCTAGCCCTGAGGGCCCACCGCCGTTGACCAAAGGTGATCTGGCATTGTAGGAAATTGGATCCCACACCATGTCGCCAGGCCCTGTGGACATGTAGCACTCTTTTGGTGTTGACCATGGAGTATAACACATGGATTTATTAGTCATCTCCACGCCAAGACAAAAGTGAGAATGAAGATGACATATCCATGACCTGACTCCCACACCATTGCAGTCTTTGGTAATTGTTGACGGGCATCCTACAGCTACATGGCAGGGCTTTCAACTGGCATTTTACTGCAGGATAAATCCACACACAGCAAAGTTTTCCCAGGAATGTCTCCACCAGATAGCAACACCTCCTTGGCCTGGTCCCCAGATTGATCAACAGTCAAGCAGCTGAGCAACCTATGAGTATGCAGGATCTACAGGCCCAGCTACAACATCTACCACACAATGCCATATGGAACCTGTATGCCTCTATGTCCAATTGTATGTCATCTTGTATCCAAGCTGGAGGCCCAACAGGGTACAAGGGCATCATCAATACCATCATACATTCCATTCCAGCAACTTCCTCTTGTTGGGGTTTGGTTTTAAGGATTAAACACCTACTATACTGTCTACTAACCACTTCTAATTGCCGGAAAGATCATGTTCAGTGCCACCAGTCTTAATTCAGCGCTAGGGATCTAGCTGTAATGGGGTGTCTGCTTTCCAGAAGCTCTGACAGTCAAAAGAAACCCAAATCTGATTACAAACCCTTTGGGAAATGCCGAAAGTGCTCGAGTTTAACCGTCTCAGGAAGTCTATTGTAACCCTCTCTGTGGTTGAAAACAGAGGGCACACTTGATGGAGACACGTCCACGTGTGTCAGTGCATGCCAATGAGCTGGCCATGACAGATACACATTGTGCCAGGGCCAAGTGGGTGGCATCATGTGACCCTGTGAATAGGCAGGCGAGGGCAGGTCGGGAGATGAGGGTGCCAGAGGCCACAAAAGCTCATTGAGGCTGGCACACAGAGAATGAGGATGTCAGCCACTCTGCTGCCATGTAGGGGTATGAACGGGGTGGGGAAGCACGCATCCTGCGATGCGTCTGGCACAAACCAGAGACTACATGATATGTCTTAATGTAACACAAAGTGGTGTGGTGATATCAAAGATCGCTTTCCTGATTTCAAAATGTTGCAAGTATTCCAACTTTTCATTTTTGACCCAAATATCTGTGGACACAGCTACTTTATAGTATGTAGATAAACGTGAATCTAATGCCAGGCGTGCTCTAGAGGGGTATAAACCCACGGAGCTGTTGAGCAGTGAGACTGTGTTCTTTGGAAAGATGTGTTCTTTGGTGCTCCATCCAATACTTTTGGGATGAGTTTGGGACTTGGGGATGAGATGAGGCGATCTTGTTGACTTGCTCCAAAATCTAAACTCGTCCCTGGAATATAGAGACAGTTAAACAGGATAAACGTATCAACACCCTCAGTTTTGGAAGGATCAACGAATGAGTCAATGTCCCAATACTTTTGTCCATAGAGTGTATTTTCAACTGGCCTCTTCCAGCAAAGCAAGACCAGATAAGCTTGGGTTTGCTTTTAGATTCTCTACATAACACTTGGAAGTAAGGCCTTGATCCCCTCCTTTTCTTATCCAATCTATCTGAGTAAACAGTTGGCGAAGGGAGAGAGAGAGGAAATGAACAGGACCCTGAAGTGTCCGATACTTGGACCAGCCATTGAGAGGCGACCTGTTGCTAACATGCACAGAAATAGTGCAAAATGATGCATAGATTTGAAGCTCTGTATACAATTACAAAAGAAAATAGATATGGTGTTATATACAGTTATTGCACATTATTAGATATTGCACAGTAATGGAATTAACAGTGTTTTCAAAAATATTGAACTTTGCACAGTAGGTGGGTAGGAAGTGCAGGGGGGTTACACCACTGGGAGGTTCAACTACAAATCGGTGCATATGTGAGTTCAGGGTGGTTATGGCCTTTGGGAAAACACTGTTTTTGAATCTGTTTGTCCTTGTTTCTGATGCACTTATGACGTTTCCCTGAGGGCAGCAAGTCAAATAGTAATGAGGGTGGGAGCTGTCCTTTTCATCTCTTTGTGAACAAAAATATTTTCAAAATGATTTTTTTACATACTGTATATGTGTGGAGGTGAGCCTGATCTGCCAGGGGTGAAGGTTATTACGCCAATGGTGGTGTTAAGTGTTACATTACACCAAAACCACAGTCTTGCAACTAGCCTTAGAGATGTTTGAAAGAATGTATTTCTTCTTTTAATAGTAGAGAACCTCAAAAACAACTTGACCTGCCAGCCAAACAGGATGCCAAAAACAACTCCCTTGAGAACCTGTGGGAACGTGTGGAGGGGAAAATTCTACCACTATGGAAGGTCTGTGCATGGAGAGCAGTGATTATTGTTTGGGAAGCAGACGTTTAAAAAGAGGGGTTTTCAAGTTTTATTTGGTAAAATCAATTGTTCTACATGTTCATGAGCATGGGTCACCAACCCTACTCCTGGACACTACCTTCCTGCAGGCTTCAACTCCAACCCAGATCTAACACTCCCCATTCAGCCAATCAGAACTTCAGAAGACAGTGACGAGTTGGTTCAGGTGGGTGGATTAGGGTTGAATCTAAAGTCTTCAAAGTTGGTGACCCATGCTCTAGAGTACCCAACTCCAACCCAAATAAAATACAATCCTTTCAGCCAATCACGGACTTTTGAAGGTAGTAATTATTTGGATCAGGTGGGGCAGATTAGGTTTGGATTCAAAGTCTGTGGGAAGGCAGCTCTGCAGATGTAAGCAGGGTTGGTGATCACTGTTCTGTCCACTGATTGGATGTCTTCATCTACAGTGTCATCAACATCTGCCAAGGGGTGGATCTACAAAGTAGGAATTAAGGGAACAGTGAGTTCTTGAAGTTGATGTTAGAAGCACAACAAATGAACAAGAGTGTCTGAGGCACTTTGACAAGAACCAAATGTCTGGATCAGAACATCTCCAAAATATCACACAGGTGTGTTCCCCATATGCAGTGATCAGTATCTACCATAAGTACTCCAAGGAAGGACACCTGGTGAACTGGCACCAGGCTCATTGATGCTCAAGGAGGTACCACCTCACACCTCACAAAGGATCTGCTGTTAACATCTTGTGCCAGATCCAGGAGGACACTTTCAGAGGTTTTATTGATTCCATGCCTTGAATGCTTATATGGATTACTCAATATTAGACAGGCGGTGCTAATGTTATGCCAGAAATTGACCTAAAACCTAATCCTTTTTTATGACACACAAACAACCTAATGAGATTTGAAATGACCAACACTCTGTAAATGTCCTTCATTTATGTCCAGTCTCAACCATGCTTGTGGCTTCCCAGAAAGAGCGCAAAAACCAGTTTTTCAAATGTATACACACCATCCTTTCCACCCCTTTACAATCATGTTGACTGTAAACAACCAGCCTTGCAATGTCACATTGACAGAAGTTGACAACCAGAGCAGCTCCATCTGCTCCAGGCTTGGTTCTTTCCAAAATAGTACCTTGCTTTTTGACTTGCTTTTGGTCCATATCCTGAGGTCTATGTGGGTTTGTTTACTAAAGACAGATGGAATTCATTTTTAACCAAACCCCAGACAGGCAGGTAGGACATGAATGTGACGTCAGAAGATCAAAAAAATGGGTCAAATATTTGTCGTCATATTTGTCTGAGATGTGTCGACTGTGTGGCAGTGTGAACAAAAAGCACTATGGCTACCTTTTAAGTGTGACCCACATCGGATATCCGTGTCTGCAGTTCATGCTCCTAAACTGAAAAAGGGCATTTTCATCGCACAAGTGCACGATATTCAGGCACTCCTTTGGTTTGCGTGGTTCCTTTAAACTTTGCTTTTAAGCTTTTTTATTTCCCTTTGAAGCTGCAGCCGCATCCTCGTGTGGTTGCATTCAGCTGTTTCATTAGAAACACAGAAGTGTTGTGTTGTGGTTTTATTTGAACTGAGACCTCTTCCCAAAAATTAATAACTACATCACATTTAAGAGGAAGAAGGAGTTGGATTGATATAAAAAATCTGGTTGTTCAGACTTTACCACACATTGGAACATGAATGGAAATCAGTAGAACAAATGGAAGAGGCTGTTCACACTGCCACACAAATTATACGCCTGAGTCACAAACGATGATCATATTTGGGCCAAATAATCTGAATTTTGAATCCCAATTTGGGCCCCTTTCATATGTGTTACTGAAATTCGAGTCACAGCGATACAATGCAACTTGACTCGGTATTCCTTGAAATCCCATGCAATCCAACTCCACTGTTTTCATAAAATGTGGGCAGAGGGAGTTAAATTCACCACAGCGTGGGAGGGTTTGAATGGCCTAATGTTAATGCACAAAAATGTAATACTAATTCAAAAATTAAACTCATATTTTATGTTCATTACATTGAAAGTGATATATTTCAAGCTTTTTGTGTTAAAGTTGATACTGTGATCAGTATTCTAGTCAATTTTGAGCAAAAGTGTTCAAATACTTTGAGATTCTGGATTTCATGAGCTATAAGCCAAACTGATCAACGGTATAATGAATATAAAATATGGCAGTTTATCTTTTTGAATGAAATTGTGATCCTGACTGAGCTTTTCAACCGTACAATTTTGCGACGCTCTAGGAAATATTTGTGCGACGCTCTAGGAAATATTTGTGCAGTGTCTCTTTCGAATCTAAATGAGTAGACACATCCCACAACCACTCAGCGGTTAAAGGAATGACCAGAGTCGACCGCAGGAAGATGTGGCTGCAGCATCAAAGGGAAATAAAACGCTTAAAGCAAAGTTTAAAGAAAGCAAAATCCAAAGAAGTGACTGTGGCCGAATAGTACCCTTTATACTCTGGAACCTCTTGATGCTCATGTGATGCTGGCAAAAAGGAATCTAAGGTTTTCGCTCATGCAAGTCTTTTCAGGAGAGTTAACTGTTTAGAATGTTGGAAAAAGGTCACATTAAAAAGTGTGAACAGCCTAAAAGTAAATAATTGGATTTGTTAAGAAAATCGGATTTGGGCCACTACTGGCAGGGATGGACTGACAGGAGAACCGGTGGGCAGCTGTAGGTGTGGGATGAGAGGGTGAAAGGGGCAGTAGACCCAAAGGAACCAATTTAAAGGGATCCCAGAAAACCGGCCCGGAGGTTGCCAGTCCAGCCCTACCTGTTGTGTGAGCATAGCCACCATCACATATTTGCCAAAAATACATTTAGGTTGGCATCAAGTTCCAACCCTAGACAGACATATCAACCAAGAGCATATCAATGTCTAACAGACTTTGAATCAGTATTTTACAACAACAACAACATGATTGCAGTTGAAAGTTATTCTGGCAATATATTTTGTTCATCCATGATTGTGACCTAAACTCAATCAGATATTTGGGGGTCATCTGAGAACTTTCTTCATCCCTTTGTATTATATGCTGATGGCTTGGCGGTCTCTATATATCAACAGTGTCTATGGAAGAAAATGTCCGTGGAATGTCTACCTAATCCGCATGGAAGCACATTCCCACCGCAAAAAACCAAAAAGAAAATCCATTACCTTATTGTTTATTTATTCGTTTAATTGTTTACTATCATGGATTGTGCTCATTTTCATGTTTAGACATTAGTTTGAGATACTGTCTCATTATTCTGAGATACTTTCTAGTTCTTTTGAGACGCTATCTCACTGAGATACTGTCATTATTTTGAAATATCAACTTCTTTCTAATTCCTATGGAATTCCACTCCCAACATTTACAATAAAACATAAAATGCAGTACTTTATTATTAGTTAATTCATCCACTAGTGTGGATTGGGTTTGTTTTCATATGCTAAGTCATACGTTTGAGATCATGTCTGATTATTCTGAATTACTATCCAAGATAATCAGTCAATGTTTTGAGATAATAAGCCATTATGTAGCTTCCTCAATATTCTGAAACGATTTATCATTATCTTGAAATACGTTCTCATTATCTTGAGATGATGTCATTATTTTGCTTTCTGAACATTGTAAAGGATTTCTCATTGCTGTAAGATGTTAAAATGTGTGAGATCATGTTGAGATACTAAATCATCCATCTAAGATGCAAAGTCAGTATTTCGATTACATTTGCTTTTCAAACGGAAATGTCGCTATTACGAAACCCTTGTTGTGTCTCCTGACCTACAATAACAGTTTGCAGGGGAGAGACGAGCCACTCACAAAATACAACGATGGCTGAAAAGATTTCAAAGCCTGGAAATCCGTCTTTCTTCAACACTGGTCTGCGTTGTGAAGCCATGTATTGAATGTCTCTCGGAAATCGATGTTCCTTCAAGAATAAAAAAAAAGGTTTATTGTCTATTACTCATTATCGAACGTCAGCCATCCAGCCAGCAGTGACGAAGTGTTTTTATTTCAGGTGAATGAATCGGAAACATAGGTGGCATTTTATGAATCATTCCTTTTTTTTGAATCACCAAAAGGCCGGAAGTGGTGAGGCAGTGAGAGGGCATTGAGGTCAATCTCCATGGTGATCACTGCAGGAAATCAGCCATTCAGGTAAGAAGAAAAGCTGCAGAAAGTGTGCCGTCCTTATTTCTATCGGTCTATTGTCCTCTAGTGGTTTAGATATGACATTACATAAACACTGCAGTGAACTGTCTTACAGGTCATTCCGTATTCCCTTTACGGAGCCCATATCATAAGGTGACCATACGTCGATTTTTAAGAGAGGGGACACTGTGGACACACTGGCATCATAGCTCTCAGGACCAGGGGTCTTGTAGGGCTGTGGCAGTATGTGGTACGGTGGGAGGGGACATTTATTGTAATAACACCAATAAATAACTTTAGTAGCCCTTATGTCCAATTAATGTCCCTTTACCTATTATTGTGATGTATAAAAATACACTATTTAGACACTGTTCACTACTCCTACTGTGTCCAATATCCTATTGTGTGTATGTGTGTGTGTGTGTGTGTGTGTGTGTGTGAGAGAGAGAGAGAGACATTAATCTGATAATTGTCTGAAAAACCTGAAATTGTTTTTTCTCTAAATGATTTCTACATTTGCATGTAGGTCATTCTGTACTATTGTAGGAAACAGTTTCACCAGTGGGTGTTGTAGACACACGTACACATATACCAGCTATGGAGGTGACAAAACACGTCTTTCTTTGAGTACATTTTTTTTTATATCCCAAAAACTGGACATGCTTATGAAAAGCCCTACCCTGCCATATCATGGAAAATGCATTTGTATTTTCAACAACGTAAACAGTGTTAAAGTTCCAATGATCCATATTTTAATTTCATTCGGTATCAGAATGCAGCAATATTTGGGCCAGATGTGGGATGTGGCGTTTGCAGTCAAAAAGCAGCAAGTGCCAGCACACAGCCATATTCAGGACAGATGTGGGGTGCCACGTTCGAGCTAGTGCCAACACACACTGACACTGCTGGGTGGCACTTAGACCGATTCTCAAAAAGCCACAAGTGCCAGAATGCAGCACTATTCAGGCCAAATACAGGGTATTGCATTCACGCTCAGTCTCAAAAGGCAGCCAGTGCCAGCATGTAGCCATATTCGGGCCAGATGTGGGTGGTGCATTCACGCCCAGCCCCAAAACATTGCCAGTGCCATGCACTTACATTTGGGCCAGATACAGGTTTTAGATACCTGATGCTTCAGCAGACTTTTCCAGCTGCTCCAAGACTTGTCATTAGGAGTGGAGGTAGAATTGCATTTTATCATTTTAAATGCTTAAATAGTTGCACAAAAATATCTTTCGAAGTATGCAGAACCACATTTAATGAGGTGTCCAAACTTTTGACAGGTAATGTATCGCAGAAATGCCATAGTAATTGGTTATAACACATGACATTACACAAAGTGTCCTCTAGGGAGCAGCAAATGCACTCTAATAATCAGACGAGCATATTCTGCAGCAGTCAGTATTATTCATGTGTAAATCCAGATTTCAAGGTTGAAGGTTTGACTTATGTAACTTTACTGGACACAGTGGTCTTTGCACTAATAAATGCACACTGCCATTGTTTCTATACCCCCACCTTCTCAGATAAACTGCCTGCTCCGATCCTCTGGGGCAACAGTGTATTGCGTTTCCTAGCTGGCCGTTAAACAGGGTTGCTATGGTTTCTGTTGAAGTGAGATGCAGAGTGCTTATTCCATTTCTCTGTCTGTCACATGGCCTCGCATGAGCAGCAAGAGGCCGCAGATGGCTCCTGCTCTGCTGGGCAAAGGCTGGATTGTCTGTAGAGTTTTCAGGTTGCATGTTAATGCTATTCTGAGACTAGTGTTGTCCATTCCACATTAAAATTCTTTCCAGCACCCAGCAGGTCAGCGTGGTCCATTCCTGTATCAGATACCTGAATCTAAATGCTGGCTATTTACCTCCTCATAGAGATGCTTTGGTGAGAACATGATAGCTAAAAGAATTTGAGATCATCTTCTGTGTCCGGTCCCCTATCACTGGCTTGTTTGAATACAGGCCACTTCGGGGTCTTCCCTTCTCTCCCATCGATTGGGGGAAATTCCATGGTATTTCCAATTTACTGAAATTGATTGGCTAAGGAAACAAGGGGAACTAGGCATTACTCCCAAGTGGCTGATTTTGGGAACTTTTTGTACTTCCAATGAACTAAATCCCAGTTTAAAAGCCAAATGAAAGGGGACAGGGCTGATTACAACACTGACCCAGATATTGGGTTACAGGAGAATGAGAAAGGAGGGGCTGTTTGCTCTCTTTCTTTCCTCACACCATGTTCAAATTTCAGAATGAAAGTCCTGAGAAAGGATAATACTAATACAAATAATTATTTCATTTGAATTTTTTTTAGAGTTACATAGTGCAATTCTCCTTATTACTATGATCTATCCAACAATTAAGCATAATATAATTTTGCTTATATAATATAATTAAGCATAATATAAAGTCGTGTGGTCATGAGTGAAGGGAATGGAAGTGAAGTCACTCATTCAGACCCTTCAGGTCTCCTTAAGATGCATAGGGGACATGTGTTTCTCTTCATCTGCATGCAGTAGCCCTTTAAATGCATTGACAACAGGAGACCACCATGCTGAGAGGCATTCACATCATCAGCTGTTTTGGTGGCTTGCTGCGCTCCACTCCTGACCTTTAAAAGCTGAACCTGCAGCATTATTTGCAGCAAGGATGCAATTTCATAACAGACTCATATCACTGTCTGGCTGCTGAGATGTGGCCTCAGAGCCAGCTCGTCTAGCCTGAACGACAAGCAAGAGCGGCTACTGGTAACATAGGCTTGGTCTACTGATGGTGTGTAGCAGTGTAGCAGTGTGTAAATGACCTATTTGTAGCTCATGTGGATCAGCGCTATAAACAAATTTGATTCGCAGGTATGCCAATGTACAGTGCCAGTCAAAATTTGGAATGTATGATAGATCACATAACTTGGCTACTTCTTCTGATATTGATATTAAAATCAAATCCACTAATTACAATATGTGGTATCTGGACAAATACGGTGTTTGTTCTGCCTCAGAGGCAGCGCTGCCTTCAGAACCGTTTTTGAGTGTTGATTTTGAGCATGAGCATTACCACATTATGAGGTGGTGAGTTGAGGATGAATGCAATCAAATCCTCACAGCAATGCTCTACCATCTAGTTGAAAATGTACACTGGACAGTAGAATCAGTTACTTCCACAAAAACAAGATCAATTTATATTTTATTGCCCTTGATTTGGAAAGTGGGCAGGTGTTCAAATACTTTTGTCCAGGTCAGATGTCTTTAATATGAAGACTAAAGATGAGTAGCAGAGAAAAGTGGAGGAGGTGGGTGATGTAAGGAATCAGAGAAAGTGCTACTGAAAAGAGGCCCATGAGTGTGTATGTACCTCCAGCCTGGGCTCTTGGGCTTCCATCCTGGAGAAGATATGGTCGGGTATTGAGACAAACAGGTTCCGTAAGCCATCCTGCATCACATACATCGTACTGCTCCCAACTGCTCTCATCCTTTATTCATCTGTTGTTCACCTTTGCATTTTCTGATTTCTGTAACACTGCCCTGTGACAACAACAGCTGTGAAAGTGCTATACAAATACGTTTTGATTTGATGTGACTGGGTGTGTCTCAATATCTGCTGTACGTTCTGGTAGTCTGAGAGGGTACCATTCAGAATTCCACTCAGTATAGACCCAGAGTTCCTGTTATAGGCATTGATTCAAGCTACAGAATGACACATGACTTCAGAGGTCGGTACGTCAGATAAGAATGAGTCTGGCTACATAATGTGTTGTATTTTCTAAGAATTCAATGGATCTATTTGTACCTCAATGAGAAACCTTGCGCTGGACTGACTTGTCTTCGTGTTGAGTTTTGAGACCTTGCATGGAATGAAGATAAGGGTGCTTTTCTGAGAGCTGCAGGTTATCTGCTGTTTGATAGAACCCTGACGAAAGCAGTTACACATAAGCCCTGCGCTAGGTGGCAGTTGAACAGGACAGGTTTCAGATCAGTGTGTGGATGTGATCCGGTGAGAGACACTGTTGAGTGTGTTTTGACTAGAGATCAGAATCAGAGTCGGAATCAGAAGTGGTATAAATTGGGAAAGTGAGATATCTCTTTAAAGGAAATTGTCGTGGCAGCAACTCACAATCCATTAAAGGGCACTAAAAACTGAAATTGCCACAGTTTCTACCACGTCTCTCTACGAGGCTCTGATACCAACATGATTTAACCTTCAGAAAGTTTGCGTAGTTTTACGTACTTTTATTCACCAAAACATTTGAGAAGTATTTATAGTAGGCACACATGCCTGATACATTTTCAAGATATGCTCATTTTGTCTTCATTTGAGCTGTAAAGAGTAAGAGAATTTAATATCTGTATGAATTCCACCATGTTTTGATTAAAAAAATATCTTGCGTCTACAATTCTTTTCCTTAAATGGTCTAAAAAACCCTTTACATCCTAGAAAACTTGCTGGAAATTCATTGTCCAGAGTGTTTTTAGTTGAAAATGTCAGAACTTGATAAGGATATTTATAATACGTTGTCAAAGTGTTTCAGTGGTCCAAACATAATCAAATATGAAAAAAACTTTTTTTCATGTATGAATATTATTCCTTCTCAGAAGGGACTTATTTATTTATTTTGGAATTTGAACAAAGTGAGCAAACAGTCCCTCATTTCTCGTTTTCCTCTAGAACCCAGTATATGAGTCAGCCTCGCTCCCTCTCACTGATCAGTCCGTGTCTGCATGCAGGTTGAGATTGAATTCAGTTGCAAGTTGGATTACTCACTGATACTTTATCACACAATGACGAACCCATTTTGTCTGGCGACAGACAGATAAACAGACGTAAATCAGATATAACCAAGGCAAGTTCTGTCTTCTGGTGCACAGAACTATTCACCACATACAGCAAAGTCAGAAAACATGATACATGATGCAATCTCAGGGCACAATCTGGATATCTATGAAAAACACCTACTTCCTTCAACACCCACGACTGATTGAAGAGGATATCCTTTTCAGCTCTATAACCACACCCAATCAAGTACAGGCCAAAGGCATTCGTTACAACTGGTGGTTATCACATTCACCTCCCAGACCTGAGGTCTTGGGTTCGCGGCCCTGTTTCCCTCCGGGGACTCCAGTCTCCTCCCACATTCCAAAACATGGAGCTCAGGTGAACTGGCTTCTCTAAATTGCCCCGGTGTAGAAATGAATGTGCATGTATGTATGAATGTATGTATGTCTGTAAGTCCAGACATGGATTGGCACTCTGTCCTGGGTGAAGCCCCTCGTAGTGTTTGATGCCGTCCTTCAGGTGGATGGTCATTTCTGGCAGAGAGTTTGCCGGACCTGATTGGCTGCTTCTTCTTATCTGTGTGTGTTGTTCTGAGCGCTGATTATAAAGCATCCTTGGATATCTACTAGTGCATCCAAACATCTAAACAAGTGCAAACGTGGGGTCAAATTGTGTTCAGAATAAATGAGCACCAACAAAAACACTGTTATACACAGATAACAAGGAATGTTTGGCCCAAATATGACTGGAAGTGCCAAAAGTTGCCCACATTTGTCCCAAAAGTGTCTATATGGGTAG
The DNA here is from genome assembly GCA_034509495.1 of Acestrorhynchus altus. Lineage (NCBI taxonomy): Eukaryota > Metazoa > Chordata > Actinopteri > Characiformes > Acestrorhynchidae > Acestrorhynchus > Acestrorhynchus altus. Next base: position 5,686,542 of record CM067525.1, on the reverse strand, counting down.
TTTTGTGTCCTCCCCGCATGATGTCCTGTTCACAAACTGAGATTAAAGCCTATATGAGTCATTGTTTCCTGAAATCAGTGTTATTTAAGTGTAGTTTTGGCTGATATATTACTGACAGACATTACAGAACTATTACTGTCCTCCAAATCTATTCTGTAATGTCCTCAATTTGTCTAGAGTAGACCTGCACTCGCCTTCGCCACAGCGCCATGGTGTTAAACCTGGTGGGATTTATTCATTGTCTTTATCCATCCTGCTGGGCTTTTGTGCTGATTGTGAAATGAATGAGCCACCATTCCCCAAGCAAACACTCTTAACACCCCAGTACACACTAATCCCCTCAAATCCCTGACCAAACTGACCAGTGTCTTTTCTGGGGCTTTAACTATGCATTTTTCTTACTTTTACAGCTCAGCCACACTCTGGCCTACTCTTATGCCTGTCTGCATATATATATTTGTGTATGTGTGTGTGTGTGTGTGTGTGTGTGTGTGTGTGTGTGTGTGTGTGTGTGTGTGTGTGTGTGTGTGTGTGTAATACAATCTGTACTGTATGTCTCAGCATGGATCTGCCCATCTGGCACTATGGTGTAGCTGGCGTGACTGACCCAGCTGATTGAGTTGTGTTTACAGTATCGGTTTACAGCATGCATACGGCGGGAGGGTGGAGAGACACACACACACATGCACAGCTGAGAGTGTAGCTGACCATCATCACTACTTACAGGGTACACTGACCACCTGCATGTTTCAATACAGTGCAAGAAAAGTGCATTTCCTGCAGGTCTCACTTCCAAACTCTTGATATGCTGTTGATATATGGCTGCTGTGGTGCTGCCTAGTAGTTCAATCAATCAGTCAGTCAATCTTCATTTTCACCTGGAGATACATTGACGGTATTTACAGTGTGCAGCGATTGACTGAGGAATGACTATTCAATAAAGATAATATGAAGAACAAAAAGACAAATGAAACATTCAAAGCAAGTATAGACACTGCTTTGTTTATTAAGTTTTTTTCTTATTTTATTAAATCTTTATCAAAGGTAATTTAGTAAAAATGCTGGTAATGTACTAAAGAGAAACAATAAAATAAAACAAGATTAACAATGACAGACAGAGACAATGGACCTTAAATATGCTGACATTATCTGGAAGCTGCTTTGGAATTTAAACTGGGATTTCGTTCAGTTGGCAATGATTGATTTGTAGCTATTTTTTCAAATCTATTAATCTGATCCTGAGATGTGAAGCCTAGAAAATGACATGTAACTGCCTGCAACGTGTGGATCTCAGGTTTTAAGGGATAAAAAGTTCTTACAAGTCCAAGATCCATGGGCATTTCAGGTCCTACAAATGTTTTGGCCTGGGTGGCTCTACTTTTCTGGCTACCACAGAAAACATTTGTCTGTGATTTTATTGTTTTTATTGTCCACTTTTATCCACAGCCCTCAAACATTCTCAGAACTCCCGTAGCAGAGCATAATATAACATACCATGGTACAGGTTTGTTCTTAGCTGAAAATGTTGCTGTCCTCTCTGTGTCCTCTCAGTGCAGCGTGCAGCCAGATAGCAGAAGAGATTGGTACTAGACACCTTGGGTTCGTTATTAGCCTAGTATCTACATAAAACCCATATGCTTTCCCAGATTGAGCTTTAGATTAAGCCTAGTGCAGATTTTCCATGATGGTTGCTCTTTAACTCCTTCATTGGTGTCACTGGGATCAACTTAAGTGACAAAGCAGCTACACTGGTAGATTTCCAGACTTGTGTGTGGTTGTAAAATGATCATACTCCCAAGTACATTATGTCTGTAACCCAAAACAGACAGATATAACCTTGGCATGTCTTCTAGACCACAGAACTATTCAACACATTCAACAACTACAGAACAGTCTACAGAACATCATTCAGGATATCTATCACTGATTTCCAACAACATCAACTACTGATTACATCGATCAAATGTCATTTTGCCTTTTATTCATTCGGTTTCATGTTACATTCATACGTTTGACAAACCAAACACAGCATTTGAGCTCATAACAGCTGTGAAGCATGGTGGTGGAAGTGTCATGGTTTGGAGCTGCTTTGCTACAGCAGGGATTGGAGTGGAATCACGGAAACCACTATGAAATCTTAATTGTATCAGAGGGGGCAGAAACGGCACATGGCTGAAAGAATTCCGCATGGAGGAGGGGGAATGTCTGTTCCCCTCCCTGCTACAGGTCACAGACCAACTGTTGAAGCTCATCCCCAGTCTGAGCCCCGGGTTCCAGTAAGTAGGATGTGTTTTGCTTGTGTTATTACAAACACACCCAGGATAGAGGATGGGCGACAGGCGCTGAGTAGCCTCCTCACACCCCAAGCCACACGCTAAGAATAGAAGGGTGGAGGGTGAGCGGGAAGTTGTGGGTGTGGGTGGGTGTGTGTGCGTGTGTGTGTGAATGTGTGAGACACACACACACACACACACACACACACACACACACACACACACACACACACACACACACACACACATAAAGTAAGGGATGTTTGACCAAATAATAGGCACTCAGTGATGAACTTATGGCGCTTCACTCTACCATTACCTCCTCATACCAAATTATTGGATAAAGAATGTTGGAGATGGAGCTGCCAGGCAGAAGGAGAAGAGGAAGACCTCAGAGAAGGTTTATGGATGTAGGGAAGGATGGAGATGGAGATGGTTGGTGTAAGAGTAGAGGAAGCAGGGGATAGGGCAAGATGGAGGCAGATGATCCACTGTGGCAACCCCTAAAGGGAGCAGCCGAAAGAAGAAGAAGATTCCCTCATACCAGATATTGTTATTTAAGAGATCCTAGGCTACTCAACTGTGTCCTCATTTAAAATGTAAAGATTAAGAGATTGTAAATATTTGTATATTTTTTTTTACCAAACCTAGAAAATGGCACGTAACTGTCCACAGTTGCAAGTGTGGATCTCAGGTTCTCAGGAGTTCATTCAGGTTATAGAACATTCAGTTGGCAAAATGGGCCAGAAACTCAGAGTCTCAGAACATACAGTCTATATGTGTGTGTGAGTGTGTGTGTGTGTGTGTGTGTGTGTGTGTGTGTGTGTGTGTGTGTGTGTGTGTGTGTGTGTGTGTGTGTGTTTTCTCTCTCATATGCTTTGTCCCCAGTAACCTTGGCTTCCTTCCCTCTTCCATGCTTCTCCATCCTCGTTCTCTCACACTGCCTTGTGTGGGCAAGAAATTACAGGCCTATTACAAAATGTACTGTGATGTATTCTGATGACGTCACTATGCAATGCCAGTGATTCAGGTTAGAACATCAAGTACAGTTTCCCAGTAACCCTACATTATTCTTATTCTCCAGTACTTCCAGCATTGATGTATGTGTTGAGTTAGAGACAATGACATGGTATTGAGGGTCTCTCACTGTTTCGATCTGTCTCTGTGCCCAAGCAGCTTGCTGAAGGTAATAATTAGAGACACTAGCATTTAACTTATTAGCAGAGGCAGTCTTACCATTAGAAGAACAAAGAGCAGCAACTAGAGACTTTTAAATTATTAAATTAAAGGTACTCAGAAAGTGCATCAAGGGGGGCTTCAAAGTGTGTCTATCTTACCTTCAAAACTACTGAAAGTATGTCTTGATGATTCCTGAAATATGCATTTTGACACATCCGTTGGAGTATTACAAGTTTTATATTCCAAAAAACCTTCTCCTTAAAGTAAAACAGGCTATTTCTGTGTCTTACATACTGAGACAGTATGTAAGACAGTATGTAAATGGAATCTGATTCTGATTGGCTGCCCTTGACTGTAGAGGTCTGCACAGAACCGATTTTCTAAACTCTCAGCAGAATTCCTACCACTTCCACCAAAACTCAGAAGAATTTGGCCCAATCCTGACTTACATTTAGGATCATGGTGGATCCAGAGCCCACCGGGAGTCATTGCAGCCCATCCCTAGAGCCAATCCACCCATGGGAGAAAACCCACACTGAACACACCTCTCCTCATACACAGCAGCCCGAGCAGATCGAACCCACTACCCCAGGCTGCTAAAGTTGTGTGACACACCACCGTGCCACCAGCTTAATTGTACTGTATTCATTGTTTTTTAAAGCACTTTCCACAGTTGAGGCCGACTGAGCACCTACAGGCTCCGCCCTTTTCACCTGCACAATATCGGACCATTCATGCCTTGTTTAGTATGAGTTTATTACTTGTTCACTATGTAGACATTTCTGAATGAGCATATATGGATCTGCTGACTTGATGAGGTCAGCACCACACAATGCCAGTGGGTCTCCAGCTTTGCCATCAGTGCTCCAACGGTGGACGGCAGTTGGTCCGGGGATTATAACAGATAATTTGTTAAACAGTAATTTTAGGCACGCTATCCTGTTGTTGTCAGGGGCATGTAGACTGAGCTAGTACTGACTTTAAAAATATCTTATAAAACTGCAAAGCCCCTGTCTATGTCTAGGACCCCCAGATCCCGTTTTAAGAACCATGTCTCTACAGGAAAGAAGATTTCATATTATTTTAACTTCACTTTCAGCCACTAAACAGTACGTGTGTTTAGAACGTGCAGAAATGTAGTCTTTATGAACCTTTGCTGGAGATTATACTAAGATGCTAAAGCAGAAGGAGTGAATAAAATAAGATTTTCAACCCATTGAAGCTTTTCAGTCCAGTTCCCCGGAAGAGCTTTGTGTTTCTAATTGGCGTTTTGCTTAGCTGAGGTCAGCCTACATGTTCAGCAAGTTTGTGGTGTTTTCTTTTCAGCCTGATCTTGCTTTAATCCGCCAAACAATTCCTAAATCGCTTTTGGATTTGTTCAGAGCCAAACTTGGGAAGTAGTTGAGAGTTCAACACCTAATACTATCCCAAGCTTTTTATGCTATCATAACAAAGGCACATGCAACGTATAACAAACCAAACAATACACACTTCTAGAGCAACGATTATCCAAAGTTGGTTAAACACTCATTAAAAATGAATGTAACGCGATAGTATAGTATAAAGGAATCTTTAAACCTAGTTGTTGTCAATGTGCTAATGCTAAGCTCAGTGATGGACTGGCCATTGGGAAAAATCCTGGTGGGCTCCTATGCATGTGGGTCACTGAGAGGATGAAGGGGCTAGTTGGCAAAAAAAAAAACAACACACCACCCTACCATCCTCAAACTTACAAACGAAACCATACGGACCCCCCATTTGCACCGCCAGGTTGCCAAAACACAACCGAATGGAATGACCTGGTCAATCGAAACAAACATCCCCACCATCTCATCGAGAAACTTTAAACAACTGAGATGACTGACCACCTCCACCACCACCACACACTGCCCGGAACGCTCCAGCTCAGTGATGGACTGGCCATCAGTATCCCTGAGAAAAAATCCCGGTGGGCCGCTTTGGGTGGGGGCTGCTGAGAGGGGTAAATGCACTGATCACTGACAAATGAAACCAAACGAAGCGGGCAACAACCACCATCCCCCAGATCGCCAAAATGCAACCAATCAGAACAGACCCTCCACCGCTCCCTGGCGACCAAATGAAATCAATCAAAACTGACTCAGCCCTGGCTTGGCAGGTTTGTTTAGCATTGCCACATCACAGAGTACATCGCTAGGCAAGGTTCCTCCGTTATGCTGGGCAACTGGGCCTCACTGCCAGTTAAAAGAGAACCAAGTCATGCCAAGAGTGTTACACAACCGGTGGTGTGACTGGCTTGGTACAAAAGACAAACTGAGAGGAATAGAAAAAGAGGAAGAAGGGGAGGAAATGACAAGACAGAAGAAGACTGACTGAGAGTACAGACATGGGCTTGGACGGCATGAGGCCTTTGGCTTGGACATTGGGTGGATGAAGGCTGCCAGCTTCACTTTGTCCATTCTAAAGCAGAAGGTTATTGAGTTCATAAAAAAAAAATGTTCTGCAGTAAAAACAAAACTATCAATTATGGATCATTTTTGAAAGACGAAATAACAGAACTGCTGTCAGAACACACTGGTGGCTTAAAATGATACAGCATCACAAGTTTATATGTTTCCTATTATAACAGTATATTAACTCTTATAACCTAAGATCTGTACTTTGCTGGCAGTTACATACATGCCAGTTTCCCCAGTTTAAATGCCATAGCAGCCATCCAGTATTTACTGCTCTGCCCACAACTATGTATATCCTGCATGCAGACTCTGCCTGATCAGCTGACCCACATATCGGTTTTGCTGTTGACTCAGATAGTATCCTTAGGTAGTTAGTCAAGGCTAGAATCCAGCGATTCCTCAATCTTAGATGCTGCCGAAAACAAAAGCCAGATTGGAGTTAAGTGCTCATGAAAGAGATGGTCTTGAGTTGGCTTTTGAAGAGAAGCAAGTGACCACCAGGGGGAGTTTGTTCCACCACTTTGGTTCCAGGACAGGAAAGAGTCTGGATGCTTGTCTCGAGGGACTTTGGGTCAGGCTGAGCTGTAAAAGAGTCTGAAAAAAAAGGACCTGAGTGGTCCGAACAAGCACCTGAGTGGCCTCTCTGGACAGAAAGGGTCGAATTCTCCTGATGTTGTAAAGGAGAAATCCGCATGACCATATCAGGTTTGCATCATGAGCTGAGAACCATAACTGGTCATCCACAACTACACCAAGGCTCTATGCTTTTGCCGATGGAGTGACCAGTAAGTTCTCAAAGGAAATCTTAAGATCAGGGCATTAATGAATCATTTATAATAAATAACAATTTTCTTTTATTAGGACCACTGTCAAGTATTTGAAGATAAATATCTTATATGTCATATTATATCAATTATTTATTCAGATATAAATATCTTTGTCAATTTCATTATTACACATATAAAATAATACCAAATGATTGTAGTTTCAGCTGAAAAACACTCTGGATTTTCACTGTCCAACAAAAAAAACAAACCTTTACATTCTTTATGGAACCAAACATGTTAGAGCCTCGTTTTGGCCCCACATGACAATAACCGAGCCGTCTGCTTTATTTTTAATTAGAATCCATCCTTTGGCTGGAGATGTGTCCAAGGCCAAATCTGCTGAGCAGAAGTTTACGCTCGAATTGTTTTACTGTTCTACGCTGAAAATAGGCCACAAAGTAGGATTGTGTTTCTGCAAGTGTTCCCAGACCAATGTCAGATAACTCCGACGCCTCCATTATTGAAGAATCTCATTTAATTTTGGCTGAAATGAATGCGATTCTTCTGCCAAGGATATTGAATAGGCCTGCAGACCAGGCTTGAACTTTGCTGCACTCCAACAGCTCGGTGGTTCAGAAAGTTTACAACGTGTCATTTACTTCAAAGTCCAGGGCTTTGGGAAGAGACCTTTTCATGGCTTTTAATTATGTTAAGTATAAAGGCTAACATTGTAAAGCAAAGGTCTGCTCAGCGAGTGGTAAGTTCCAGCACATGCATCAAGAAATCCTTTATCTCCAATCACTGAAGGTTCGGAGGGGAAGTTCAGAGTATTTTGACCAAAGGCCTTATATAACTGTTTAACAGTCATCAAAGACTGTCCTCAGTCCAGCCTTGTTCCCGTGTCTGGATCCCTGATGGTGGTAGCACAGCATGTCCATGAGTTGTTGTTCAAGCTTCAGTGAATAGGACCTCAGTAAAAGCCCTCTGGGTAGAAGTTGTCCCTTGTGGATTTCCTGGTGTTTCAATGCAAATCCTACACTTTGGCCTTCTTGCAGCTGAAAGGGCTGAGGACCTGTACAGTAAACATGCTAGTCATGTGAAAGACAATGATGTACATGTACACATATATTTATATATTATGATATGATTAAATATTTATAAATATATGCTGATCAGCTATAACATAATGGCCACCTCCTTGTGTAATATGTCGTGCTGGTACGAGTGGATTATAATCATTATAACCAATGTACAATTTGAGCCATTCTTGAACAGTCCATCCAAATTCCATATAAGCTATTTATATAACCCAGCAACACTGGGTCACTTTGCCCCAGCACCAGCATGTGTTCTGTTATATAGTGAACCAGCCCTGGGTTATGGAAACTACCCAAATTGGCATCTTTTGAGTGACCTCAGAAAGCCAATCTCATTTACTGACTCTGTCCATAGAAGGTTGCTTCAGGGTACGACCTGATTCTTACATTACATCTAAAAAAAAACAAAAACATTGAGACTTTTATCTTAGGTTATAACTTTTAGGTTATAGATGCTTGTGGGCTCTTTGGCTCCCACAGTTTGCAGATTTGTTCATTGCACTAGACAAGAGCTTTTGTTAAATGAATTTCCAAAAAACATAAACAAACAAACAAACAAACAAAAAAAACAGCCCTCTCACATCAGTGGTAAATGGCCTGTTCTGTTGAACGTGAAGGCCAGCTGAAGTTGGCTGCTTTGGAGGGCCTCCAGCTCAGTTCTTGTGCTCACCCCTACCTCTCCCTAATGAAAAGCCACTTCATTTCCCCCTTCTTTTGTGTGTAGCGGAGGCTCCGGGCCAAGCCTGATCCATCTTGCTGGAGAATATACTGGGCTCACAATGTGCGGTCTATGAGCCTGGTTGAAGCTGTGGACAGAGAAGCCATTCTAGACCAAGCCCACAGCCACATTCCCGTTTCAGCTCATGTCCATTTACATGGAGGTCACGTAACGGTGCGTGGGTACTTCGTTCCAGGCCCCTGAAAATGACGGAGATAGCAACTTGTGAATTTGAGCCAAGAAGCCCAGAAATAAATAGAGGGGGTTGTTTCGTTGGGGAGGATTGCATAATCGAGGGAGGCGATGGAGGCCTAAAGGGCCTATTGTAGTGAATCCTAACCATGCGAAGGGATGTTGGAGGGCTCATTTTGCAACAGAACTTCAGGTGTTTTAGAAACTAAAACAAATAAACACTAATAGAGAACATTGAGACAAAGCAGGACTTCTTGAGCAATGTGCTTTGGACCGATGAATTTAAAGTTGAATTATTTGGGCAACAGAAGACAACATTTGAGCACACAAACCTGATACCAGCTGTGAAGCATGGGGGTGGAAGTGTCATGGCCTGGTGCTGCTTTGCTGCTGCAGGGCCTGGAGATCTCTCCATCATAGACACCACGATGAGATCTTTATTGTATCAGAGGAGGCTTGAAGAAAATGTAAGACTGTCGGTACGAAGACTGACAGTGAAACATTGCTGAAAGAATTCCACATGGAGGAGTGGGAACATCTTTATTCCAGCTGATGTCAGAGATGGTAGACGGTTATAGGAATATAATTGACATTATTTCAGGCAAAGGAGGAAACACCACATAATACCAAATATTGCTTACACTCTTAGTGAAGTGTACTGTATGTCATATGATTAATGGATATCATCTGGCTTGTAGTTAGCTGTTAACTAGAAGATCAGTACAAGAACGCAGACACTTTAATACCCTGTTGGGTCTCTAGCCTGGAGGCAAATGGAGATACAGTTGGACATGGAGGCATTCAGGATCTGTACGGCATCCTGGCCACATTTACCCACAGGTGGGCCTGTAGATCCTAGGTTGCTGAAGATGGCATTCTAGCTGTTCCCATAAATGCTGGTCCCATTAATGGTCTTAATCACCACTTTTAGTCCATCTGAGATTTAGCCTTGTTAGCCACAGACAGTCCATTTGGGATTGGGTTTGATCTCTAGCATGGATTTAGCTGTGGTCAGCACTATTAAGGATATTCTGAGTGAACAGCAAAGCACTTTTGTAAGTCGCTTTGGATAAGGGCGTCTGCTAAATGCCGTAAATGTAAATGTAAATATTAGCCCTGTGGAAATTCATACCTGATCTACTGGTTTTTGGATCAGTCTTGGTTGCCAGTACTACAGTCCACAGAAACATAACTCTTAGAACCTGAGATCACTTTGTCGGCAGTAACATGGCATTTTCTAGGCTTCATATCTCAGGATCAGAGTAACATACAGACATGATCCACCTATTATCCACCTACCAATGTCAATTTCAGTCAATAATCCAGGAAACCAGTCAAAATTCACTCTATTTCACTGAATTAAATCCCAGTTTAAATGCCAAAGCAGTTTCTAGTGCATGTTTACTGCTCTGTCCACATGTACATGTTCAACCTGCCTACAGCCTCTGACTGATCTGTAAGAGGGGGTGAAGCTAATAATGTCACCGACCCAGATATTCAGAAGAATTCAGTTTGAAGAACTTATTATTACAAATATCCCTGTCAATCATTACAAATAATTTACATTTTACATTTTACATCAAACATATTACATTTTCAGGTAAAAAAACTCAACGATCACTCAAAGATTGATTCCCAATAAGAAGTATGAGATGTAAAGTGATTTAATCCTTATAAGCAAATTGTAGGCATAAGCAAATTTTTGATCCAAACATGGTCAAAATCATAGAAATACGTAAATTCGCTTAGTTTTTACATCACAAATGAAGAAAAAATAGTCTAAGATCTCCTGAAAATAACAATTTCTGCTTTGCGTGACAGTAGGTGGATGACCTTTGCTTCCGTAGGTGTATTGACATGTTGTGTCACCTGAAAACATACCATTAGATTTAGAGTAAACAGCACATTAACGTCAATGTTGACGATTCATCTTTCTCTGGAATGCAAGGTGTTACGAAAACCTTGCCTTCTCTGTCACGAAAGTCTTAAGTGGGATACAAGTTTGACAGCTTAAGCACACCAAGACAAACTCATTGTCCACCCCATAGCAGGCCGTGCTAGGCTGGCTTCACTAACGTAACTGGTGAACCTGTGGTCTTTTGTCTTTTGAACTGTTTAAGTGCTGTGTCAAGCAGTTTACTCATTTTATCTTTTTTCAGGCAATTGTATGTTAGAAAGTAGATGTTCGGGGATATGAATAGGCAGCAGCAACATAACCGGCTTTACAAACAGACACTTTTAAGTTGAATTACAGGCTGCGGGTTACTTTCACTCCAAATTTTAGGCCTTGCTCGACTCAGTAGACATGTTTGAGGTTAAATTGGTAGTGACACAGTTGTTGTGGGGTTTTAAACATAAGGCTCTAAATATAATGAAGCACCAGATCTTTCATCAAACTGCAGGCAGCGTTATGCTCTATATACACCCATCATGAATCAGAGGTGGGGGTTTCAGGTCCAGCAAGGATTTTGTTCTGACTGCCTGGTCGGCTGTTCTTCTTTGGATTTTGACTTGCTGGACCTTGATTACCCACCATTTTCATATTAGTCTTGGTCATTTGTAGAATAGTAACGGCCTTTACTCCACCTTGAGTTCTTTTTGCTAATAATGGCTTTGCAAACTGAACAAAATCCTGGGGTGGATTTTGATTTGCTGGGCCTGAAATCCTTAGACTTAAAGTGACAATGCATTTAATGATGTAGATGCAGAATTTAAGGTGGAATATCTATAACAGAATCCAAGTTGTAGCACTTGAATTCAATTCCCTCACTATTTAAAGTGGAACAGAAAAATCAAACAATCTGCTGGCTTACAAGGATCCAACACTAGTTATATAACATCTGCAGCATTTAAGGTGGAACGAGGTGGAATGAAGAAGTCAAACAAGCCAGTGTTAGGATAATTGTGTGAATATAGCAGCAATATTTAAGGTGGAACTAAAACTTTAAAGAACTCAACTTAGCACTTCTAGGTAACTACTTCACTTCTTAAGGTGGAATGGAATAAGAAACTTTCAGTGTATTGGTGTAGGGCCTCATTCATCTGCAGGGCCTTACACCACTCGCATGCTGAGCGTGTAGGGTGGTCCTATGTGCAGAAGCTCTTCACAAAAGTGGAAGAAACCAACTGTTAGATGTGGGCGTGTCAAAATTAGGTGGATAATTGGGAATGGGTGGGGCTAATCTTCTGCAGGCTGAAAAGACGGACAGGTGTTACATCAAATCCATGATATACTACTTCCATAATCAGTTGATCTCCAGTCTTCTCACCTTAGATGAAGAGCAAATCCACCACAGGTTGTTTTGTTTTGTTAGTTTAGACCTGCTTCCTCCTGTTTACATAGAATCACAAGTTAAGAACAGGTTAAATGAGAGCTGGCCACAGAGATCTCCACCTTGATGAAGACTGATGGGTGTGCTGGAACATGCTGATAACATCTTGGAGGGCCCTTTGCATGTAATTCAATCAATGTCATTTGTCTTTAATCTCTTTTAGGATGATATTGGCTATTTAATTAAACTAAAGTGGAAGCTTATGGGAGATGCTCTTGCTGTCTCTGAAGATCAAAGCATCCAAATGTTACAGTGCTCACAAGCATTGAGTCAAGCTCATTTTCTAGTATATTCTAATTCAAATTTAAGCAGGGAGGTCCACTGATTCACTATGTCCAGAGTCTTGCTTTTGTACCTACTGTACCTTGAGCTTTAATAAATTGAAAGCAGGTTTACACTGGTGAAGGCAGCCTACTGTAATTATATCAGCAACATGGACTTAGATCTATGGGTAATAGATCCCAAGGTCAAAGATCTTTTAATATTAATTACAGAAGCAATAAAAAGGGCTTAGTGCAATGGACGCAAATCGTGATGGCAAACTCGGAGAAATAAAGTTAACCTTAAGAACCAGAAGCCAATTCTGTCTTTTTGTAGTTTGATGCACTTTTATTTGCCAAAAAATTAGAAAAGCATTTATCAGAGGTAGTCAAATATACCAGATATTGTTATTTTCATGAGATTTGCTTTTTAATTTGCTTTCATTCGAGATGTAAACATTAATAGAATGTAAATATTTTATGAATTTGACCATTTTTTATATAAAAAATGTAATATTTGTGCTTTTTGTATACAGTTTTCCCCAATAAACTTAATCTTTCAATCTATTATTGTAATAACGTACATGTATCATCATTATTACATTCACAACTACAAAACTTCAGCCCAATCCAACAACTCCTTCTTTGTGCATTATTGGTCTCTGGAGTTCCCAAGCCTTTTTCATCTCATGCTGTTTTGTATTTAACCTGGGACATCAGAATTTTCTGAGTATAAGTATTTACAACTGGAATGTCTCCGCTAGTCAGATCTACTCGGACAGTTGGAAGAACCTCACCGAAATCAAGTTCAGAATGTCCATGTTACACATCAACAGTGGCAACTCCACCTTCCAAGGTCGATGGAATGCAGCATTCATCTTGAAGAACAGCCAGAACAGACTTATTTTTGTCAGCGTCCAGCTTCCAGGATGTGCAAGGGGTTCAGTGGTGTTGGCTCTGTTTGTCAAAGCTCGGGAAACATAAATGAGGACCTGTTGGAAATCCCAAGGCCTCGAATGTCTGGAATTCAGCTCACACCTTCTTTAGCTGACAGTTAACTGTTGAGTTGATTCAGGTGTATTTGAGCAGGGAAGTCACAAAGAAGTGCTGAAGTTCAGCAGTGGCAGGGACCTACAACTGCTGTGGGGTTGTTTGTGTGCTTGACGAAACCCTCTGAACATGATGCATTTTGTTTTATATTAATATTAAATATTAACATTATTTTTAGGATTTATACTCACATTGTCGTGGACTGCTGACTCAGGTACTTTGGCACAAAAGGAAAGCAAGTTAGTTCTTCATGGAAACCATATCTCAAGAGCAAACCTATATTGGGAATACGCTTGGTCACTGTTAGTTTTTTAGGTATTTGGGTTTAGTCACCACTATTAGTACATTTTACTACTTACTACTTACTTTTAGTGCTTTTGGAAATCAGATTGATCACCACTGTTACCTTCATACTATTAATCCATTTGGAACAACTTGGTTTTGGTCACAGAGTGAAACAACAGCCCTAATAATGGACATTCAGTGAGTAGTGATGCCATGAGTTGCCCTGCTTCGGCCCGCACCATCTGCAGACCACTGAAAGACGAAGGACTACATGCACACAGACCACCAGCCTCACCCAAGACTGCAATGGTGTTGTGCCACACTGTCATTGAGTCACTCAGAATGTCAGTGAGTCGTCTTCAGTGATCTGTTTCTATCCCTGATTGAAATTGTGACAGATGTTAGATGTTGCTCATATCAGTCGTAATCATTTACTGTTGCTGGTAACTGTTAGGTACTTTCCTAATAGCACTGCAATCTGGCCCTTGTGATTGTGGGTCTTAATCATCACTTTAAGTCCATTTGAGATTTAGGCTTGTTAACCACAGATACAGGATTTAGATTTGACCATCCATTATGGTTTTAGCTCTGGTCACCACTATTAGCCCACTAGAAATTTATCCCTGATCTACTACTTTTCGGATCAGTCTTGGTCACCAGTACTACAGTCCATTAGAAATGTTTATCTTAGAACTGAAGGAATGCACTTTGTCAGAAATAATATGGCATATCTAGTCTTCAAATCTCAGGATCAAAATAACTAACAGACATGATACACATATCATATCATAACACGGGGTACAAAGTCAAATCCTTCTGTCTCATGAATTGGTCCATTCAAATTGCATGACCAGGAATCAAATCATTGGGGAGGGGGGCATTTCAATTGTTACTGGATATTGGTGGGGATTCATCACCTCTGTCCATGCTTAAACCAGTTATATTGGATTACAGAGTAAAACAAGAGTGTGGGGCTGCTTGTGCTCTGTGCTCACCCAGTGTTCAAATTTGAAAATAAAAGTCCCAAGAAGCGATAATACATCCTTCTATTTAATTTCAAAATAAAAGTCCTGGGCAAAGACAACACTGATCCTAGAGACCATTCCAGTCATGGGGTTTGTGGGGTTTCCAAGACCATTATTATAAACAAATCTTTTTTTCCAGCTGAAAACCCTGGAATCACACCAACCAATTCCCAACAGCCTCCAGGTGAATTTCTGAGAAGTGACAACATGTCAGAGGTTGATGTGTGTGTGTGACTATCCCCTATAAATGCCTCTTTTGTCCCATTTTGGGGGGTCAACTATGAAAACAGTTAGTCTGACCAGTCAGTCAAGAGTCGGTCCACCTCCTGCCTCATTAACTAATTAGAGAACCGGCAGCCCCGCCTCTTCCGCGCTCTGATTTGCTGTCGCATGCGCCTACGTAATCACAGCTCATGTTTATTGATGAAGGGGGCGGGGCGAGGGGAACTGGCTGCCGCTGGTTCTGGCGCTGATGTTCACACGGACGTAAACACAGACGCGGAGAAGAGCGCGGAGAAGAGCCGCTTTCCCAGCTGCAGACGAACGGAGTCAGGTAAAGAGCCGCTGTCAGGCTGGTGTGGGGTGCGGGAGTGTGTTTGTGCTGGGTGTCACCGCCCTGGAGGAAGTAAACAAAAGCAGCTGTGGACACTGCTGTCCCCTGTGCTGGACAGGGGCTGAATGTGGACTGGGACTCACCCACCACCTAGGGGGACAGGGGCTCCCAGTTCCCCTCACCTGCAGGACCCGGGTGACCAGTGAATGACACTGTTTACCTGTCTGTTTATTCATCATTCCAGGAGACACCTACCCTCTCCTGCCCCTTTTGCCCCTTTAAGGCAGGTTTGTGTGTTCAGCTGCTGCCCTGTCTCCAGACGAACCACCAACTTCAGCTCCTCAACACCTGAGAACCGCATGAGAACCCAGAACCCTGGTGTCATGGTCATACTGTGTGTTTTTATGCTCTAAATTAGTCTTTCTCAACCCTGGACCTGGAGGCACCCCTACCCCGCATGTTTGTGAGAGCTGTGGTGGTGGTGGTATTGGTGGTTGGGAAGGTGGGTTCAATTAAACAGCTCATTAACATACTTTTCAGAGATGCAGAGGGGTGGTAAACCAAAGACAAGGGCAGGGGTGCCTCCAGGACTGCTGGACAGGTCCAAAAGTCTCAAGGCTACAATATACTTTATACTGTATTTGCTCTGAAAGTGTTGTATGTGTCCTCTGGGGTCCTCGTATGTGTTTTATACCCTAG
This sequence comes from Acestrorhynchus altus, assembly GCA_034509495.1. Lineage (NCBI taxonomy): Eukaryota > Metazoa > Chordata > Actinopteri > Characiformes > Acestrorhynchidae > Acestrorhynchus > Acestrorhynchus altus. The sequence goes on along the minus strand of CM067525.1, from coordinate 5,670,677 downwards.
ACCAGTGTTTCTCAACCCTGGACCTGGAGGCACCCCTACCCTGCATGTTCGTGAGAGCTGTGGTGTTTGTGTGGTTCAGCGAATCAGTTCATTGACAGGCTCTTCAGAGATGCAGAGGGATTGTAATGCGAAGACGGGGAGGGCAGGGGTGCCTCCAGGACCGCTGCTCTAGATCCAAAAGTCTCAAGGCTACATTATACTATGTACTGTAATAGACACTTAATATACTCTATAAACACACTGTACTGTAATATTGGCTCTGAGAGTGTTCTACGTGTCCTCTGGGGTTTACAGATAGGATATCTTTTAGGAAGAAGAGGAAGCTCATCAGAAAACATGGACATGGATACATCTAGTACATTTATACTTTAGATCCCAAAAGTCTCAAGGCTGTCTCAGGCTCACTGTACTATACACTGTAATAGATACCCTGTATACTATATCTGCACTTCAGTGGACAGTAGTCCAAAGTGGGCTGGCTCTTTAAATAATAAAAGTCTAAGTGAAAAAATTAATGTCACATTTTATTACACATTTTATTATGTTACAGCCTTGATTAATTTATTATTTTTTAAATAAAAAATTCGACACAAAATACCCCAGGATGACAAAGTGAGAAAGGGTTTTCTGAAAATTTTGCAAATTTATAAATTTATAAAAATAAATGTATATATATTTTTATATATTTATCTGTGCTTACACTGCTGTAAACTGATGTGACAGTAATATAAATTAAATATATAGTATATAAAGGTATAAAATAAGCTTTATATATTTATGTATTCATTCACATGAATGAATGTGTAACAATATAAGATTAAACGTGTGATATAAAATGCTGTCCTACAGTGTAAAATTTGACTTCTGTTGTCAGACAACAATCAGAAAGTCCCCTAGATATTTGGATGTGATGTGATGTTTGGATGGCAACTTCAATTAATTTATTAATTTATAAAATCTTCTACTTTTTGTCAAGGGATGTCCATTTTTGTTAGTCCTGTGGTGTGACGTAAAATGTGAATTTTCATAAAAGATAAAAAAGCAGTATAATTAGTTAAGAAAATGCTCAAGGTCAGTTATGTATGACAAGGACTCAAATGGCAACTGTGGTGTAAATGTCCTGTTGTGTGACCATATTGCCAGTTGTGTTACTAGTGCTGCTATGTGTGTACATTTACATTTACGTTTACGTTTACATTTACATTTATAGCAGACGCCCTTATCCAGAGCGACTTACAAAAGTGCTTTGCTTTTCACTCACAATATCACTATAGAATGTACACTATATACTTTGCTGTATAGTATATACTGTATACTATATAATAAATAGATATATAATAAATAGATAGAGTATATACCCTTCATATACACTACTTTATTTCTCTGTCACTACATATATAATACTACTCTATACCCAGTCTCTTATACTCTATTATGAACCTATTAAAACAGCCTCCTAGTGCACTGGAAGAAATACACAGCTGACAATATGAAACCCTGTATTTCAGGTTAGGGTTCCACAGAATTCACAGAACCAGATCAGCTTCTTTCCTTTTCTCCATACAATACCTAGAATTTTCTGCTGATTGACTGATTACGTATTCTGTAAATATGCTGTATTCCGCACTATAAGACTATAATATTGGTGTTTATCCACATTTGGTCTACTTTACTCGTCACTTTGTGACGTTGCAAAACGCTAAAGTAATGGATTGTTCAGGTTTATACATTCAAATTGACATTATCTGAACAGTTTTTTTATTGTTATTTTGTTTAAAGCAGCACTATTATCAGAATAAAGTAAAGAATTTGTGGTAAATAGTTTTTGGTTGTAAGTTCTGAGTAAAAATGGGCACCAGTGTAGGTCCTGGGTGATATGGACAAAAAATCATGATGTAATTTAATTGAATTTTACATTTTACAATATAATATGAAAAATACGATGTGAAAAAAATTAGGTTTTTGCTTTCATACACATGAAATCTTACACCTGCTTCAGGAACAGAGTGAGGGAGCAGAAAACATTAAAGGTTCTAAATGAAATGTTATGTTAAAACTAAGTAAGTATTTTTTTTACTGTAACTGTTAAAATAACTAACATTTAGAGATTATTACATCTAATTTTCAAATACAAAACTCCAGATTTTTATATTTTTATTGCTAAAAATAGTTTCTAACATAACTTGTATTTAAAAAGTGAAATGTCTCTGTCTTTCATTTTCTTCCTCCCTGAGCAGAGTGAGAGCCTGTGTGTGTGTGTGTGTGTGTGTGTGTGTGTGTGTGTGTGTGTGTGTGTGTGTGTGTGTGCGTGTGGGGTGGGGGGGCTGTGTATCTTGGCATGAGCCCTACAGTGCACTGTGTTGCTTTGAAAGTTCGGAAATGGCTTGTCACCGCGCCTGCCCTGGGCCGAGCTGTGGAGTGATGCTGTCCGGGCAGTGAGTGTCCGTGGTCAGGAAAAAGCCCTGTACTGTCAATTTGCTTGAGGAGTGAAATAGATTACAGAAAGGGTGACGTCAGTCAAAGTACTTGCTTTTGGCAGTCACCATGTTGATGTAATGAGGTTGTATTCATGTGGGAATGATGTACACCTTTGAATGAGGTCACTGTTATCATTGTGGACAGCTCCTCCTCTAGCCAGTGAGTACGAGACCTCCGTTGTTCCTCTCTGTGGCTATTCTCCTGGAAGGACATTGTATGGAGGATGTAGGTTGCTGTTTCTAGGTCACTGAAGAGGCCCCCCCATACAGCAGCACATACGCAAACACACTTTTACACGCACATGCACACACACACACACACACACTCCTCCCCCATCAGCCACTTCTTAATCTCTGACCACTGAAGAACAGGGACATGTGGTGGGGTTATTATCTAGCCACAGGAATAACACGCTGACATCAGCGCTGATTGAGCACTAGTCTGCATTGAAGTTAAAACCACAATAGCAGATTGTTGCTGTTCTTTTTAAACCTTGTAACTGTCTTTGGTAATTTTGGGACATTTGAAAAAGGCCCAAAAGCTTTATCGGCAAACTTTCTAGATTTATTGTACTACAGTATGTGTCCAAATGTTTTTGGGGGTATAAAGCCCCCCCCCAGCATTCAGCTGTGGACCAGTGGAACTGTGTTCTTTGGAATGACGGCCCCGTCCAATATGTTTGGGTTGGTTGAGTCGGGGAGTTGGGGATGACGTGAAAGGATGATCATCCAAAATGCCCCATATTTATCAAACGTAAGTAAGTATGCTGATCATTTAAGCATTTTTCTGTAAAATGACCTGCTCATGATTACGAAAAGACGACTAGCAGCCACTCCTGGAACCCCAAAGAACGCAGAGAAAGGAGGAACACAGGACTGTGGAACTTATTTCTAATTGTTCTGGCTCATATAGACATCCAGCCTTCTGTTTGAGGCTCTTAGGTTCTTGTTGTGGCGAGCCCACTCACTCCAACAATCAAGAGCAAACCAAACTAAGTGGCTTAGTTTTAAATAAGCTGACATTCTATTAAGCAACTGCTTTGCAACCACCTATCAACACCTACAGCAGCTGAGCCCTGTGTCATAGCAACACCTTAACAACCATTTAGCAACACTGTAGCAACCACAAAACAACACCTTAGAAGCCGAGCTTTGTACCGTGGCAGAACCTTAGCAATCACCTAGTAACACTGTAGCAACAACATAGCAACCCCATAGCAGCTGATCCCTGTACCATATCAACACTTTAGCAAACATTTAACAACACTGTAGCATCCACATAGCAACCCCTTAGCTGCTGATCCCTGTACCATATCAACACCTTAGCCACCATTTAGCAACACAGTAGCATCCACATAGAACACCTTAGCCGCAGAGCCTTGTACCATAGCAACACCTTAACAAACAACACCTGTGCTTACCCCTGAACTATACCATAGCAACACTTTAGAAACCATCTATAAGTAACACCTTAGCGACCAACAAATAATACAGCAACACTACTGAGCTATAGTCACTGCTGTTTCTGCTGTTAAATACAATGTTTTTAATGAGGTGTTCCTTACATGCCCCCTACGTTTTGGGGGGAAGTGGCATTGTGCCTGGTGGTATTTCTGTTATATTACATGACCCTGCTGTGTACTGTACTTAAGTGCTTCCACGCTGCTTCTAGTAGAGACAAGATGTACAGGAAGTTGATCAGGAAGATGTGACGTTTCGGGCACACGCTATTCATAGACTGTTCACTTTGTACGGTGATAATGAGGAAGCGAAATAATGGGAAATCGTTTTGTTTACCTTATCTCTTTTCCCATTGTTTCCCCTTCTGGACTCAACAAGAAGTGACCTTCCACCTTGACCGGTTTGACCGAACAACTGAAGGGAGGTCTTTATTTTTTGTTCTACTTCACGCACAATGTTTTTTATTTGCGTCTCAGACCACGGCCTCTGATGAGAACAAGGTGGCTGCCTGCAGTTGCTGTTTTGGCTAATCTACTACAGCTGTTGCTACATAATGGGCAGCTATAGTCCAAGTGTGTCTGCGAATCATCACCCACACACTCCCATTCACCTCGCACTAGTGTGTGTGGAGTTGTCAGACTTGGTGTATCATTTCCCTCTGCGTCACACCTGTGTCTCTTAAGGGCAGATCATAGGAACTGTCCTGTCTAGCCACTTAGTGACCAGTGTTTGTGGTTGATTTATAGCCGGGGGGTAAACTGACACCCCGTTCTTCTTTTAGGTCAACAGGAAGATGCATGTAGACGTCCTACCTTCCTGCTGGCTTCCTAGACCAGCCTTGTGGTGAACATTCGCCTGTAGACGTTGCAGCAAGTTGTAGAATTTACAATTTTCCCTCGTAGTTCTTTGAAAAAAGTGCTTTCAAATCGATACTTTTACATTTGTAGAGATATTGTAAAGAAATTATTATTACATTTATTGCATTACATGTCCCAGAGAAGTGCTGAAAATGTAGAATCTCTTGATCCCAAATGGTAATTATGCACAAATATTCCAACTCCAGATTGTTCCCTCTGATTGTGGAATGTGGACTTGTATACATCTGTCTGATTGGATGCTTGCTTTTTTCAGTAATTTTTCCCCATAGAAAACAATGGGGTGCAAGCGTCACCTGAGATACCATAGCAACCACACGGTATCACCTGAGATACCATAGCAACCACAAAGTATCACCTGAGACACCATTGTAAACACATAGCAAGCAACAGCATTACAACCACTTAAGACCATAGCACCCTCCTAGGAGCATTATTGCACTACCGGGGATATCTTTGCAACCACCTAACAACCACTTGGCAACACCATAGCAATCACCTAGGATTTCACAGCAACACCATAGCATCCACTTAATCCACACTATAGCGACCAGTTAACAACACCTTTGCAAACACCTGGGATACTATAGCGACCACCTATCAACACCAAAGCAGCCATCTAGCATCCACTTATCAACGCCATAGCAACAACCACCTGGAATGTCATAGCAACCAGTGGGAACCACTTTAGCTGCACCACTATTCTCTTTCTTCAGAAATGCACTTTCTTAGTTAAAGTTTGATCGATTAGAGGCTCCATTTGCATGTTGCACTCTTCCCTTTTCTTGGGCCATGTGTTTTTTTAGCTGTTGGCCACCTGCTGAGAGATTGGCCGAGCTCCATTAAAGCAAAATACGGCACGTTTATTTTAACAGATAATAACAGACGTGTTATTACAGCAGTCACGTTACTGTAATAATAATTCAGAAGGTTATTCTGCTAAACCTTTGAAAGGTCACATATTTAAAAAAAATGTTTAATTAAATTCATATTAAATACATTTAATATACATATTAAGAGCTTAAAATATACATTACATGAAGAGTAGATATTGAATATAAGTTAGTGATATAGATATACAGAGAGACGTGTTAGTCTCAGTAAATAAAAAATGATATGTCCTTATTTTTCAGGCCTTACCATGTGGTCACTTGAAACTGTGTCGCTCAAGGTCACAAAAACACCAGCTCCTTAGCAGAGACATATACACACTGCATGATCCACTGTCAAACCAGCAGTACTTCTCTGTCCATAGCAGTAAACATTTAGGTGGCCGCTAGTGTGTCATTTGGAGGCTCCTGTCCGTCTGCCTGTTTCCCTCGTCCGTATGGTGTTTGTGAGCTGGAGATGATTTAATAGAGTAGGACTTTTAAGAGTTTATTTGCAGTTTGATTCACTGTGTAATTTAGCAGGTATTTACCTGTAACACGATAATCATCTCAGTAAATATCACATTTTTACAGTATCTCAGTATAAGATTTTTCACAATTCTTCTTTTTTTATCCTCAAAGAATTAAAACTGAATGTTGTTTTGGTTAAACAAACACATTGCAACCACCTACCAACCACTTAACAGCACCATAGCAACCACCTGAGATACCGTAGCAATCACTTCAGAACATCAATAGCAACCAACTTGCAACCACCTGGGATACTGTAGCAACCACTTGGCAACACCATAGGAACCACCAGGAATATCATTGCAGCAACCTATCAACACCATAGTAGCCACCCAGCATTGAAGGTATTGCAATAAACAATATTTGTAATATAAATTTAAAACATTTAAAAAAGGAAATAAATTAAAATTCTGAAAACAGAATGTTGTTTTGGCTGAATAGTTGGGATTGTTGGGATTCTTTGTTCACTTTTTATAAAATACTGGTGTTAATACTGGTAATGTACCTAAAACCAGTATACTGTTACAACCCTATGCAAGAATCTACCCTGTGCAGGGGCTACTGAACAGTAGAATAGTGCACTGTGTAACATTTTATCCATGGTCTACTTTGAATACGTCATCAGTTGACCTACATTAGTAGAAGGAAGGAAGATGGATGAAACCTTAGCCGTGTAGATAGAGAAGAGCGTGTCACAGACAACCACAAGCTTCTTGTTCTGATGAAAGGAGTACTGCTGCCTCAAGCTCTGTTTAGTCTACCATATAATAACACCCTTCAGGACTGCAGCTATAATAGCGCAGTGTTAATCTCATCATTCGCCTGTTCCACGTCTCCTTTCCGTCTCCTGTCTTGTATTGGGCATGTCTTTCCTTAAGGCTGCTTTGTTTATATACAGAGAGCTTAATGGAGGGAGAGAAATGGTCGGAGAAACGTCTCTGCTTGTGTCTTTGGGACAGTTGAAACATCCTCATGGAAAGATGTGTGGCTATTTCTCGGTGTACAGTGAAGGTATTGAGGTCTGAGGTATTGCTAGGTAAAGGGAGTAAAGGTGGAGCTGAGAGCAGGGGGGCGGAGCCGAGCGAGGGAGCAGAACAAATAATGTTATTTAAAAACTTTAAAACTCAATATAAATGATATCGCCTCAACCCATATCCTGCTCTGTTTATATCTCGATATCAATATAAATATAGATTCATCATGCAGCCCTAATTTGTCCAAATACGTTTGTTCAGTAAAATAATGTGTCAGTACAATTCAGTGCATCACTTTATTTCAGGGCATCTATTAAAGCTATCAACAAATGAAAGCTTCCAGATGAAAGTGTTCCATTTATGTTTTGTATTAAACTGCACAGTCAGGAGCTGGTCAGAACTCCTCTCCATCAATACTGAAACACTCTCTTCTCACACACAAGAGCCTGAGATACGAGACTCTATTTTCAGAGCGTATTGATGGCATGAAAGGCCATGTTTTGAAAGTGTACGTGATAGTTCTTAGACCTTTTGAACTGAAGGTGAGAAGGACGTGCAGTGCATGGCTGTCTGGATCTTCCTTTAATTAACTGTCTCCTATCTCTCTCTCTCTTTCTCTCTCTCTCTCTCTCTCTCTCTCTCGCTCTTTAGGTCCATTAGAAGAGGAGCTTGGACGGCATGCAAAGTTGTGAAATAACTTCGGACAGCACTGATGATCCTCTTAGTAGCGGCTTTCGCAGGCATCAGCAACCGCGGATAGTAGTGATCGGCGCGGGCTTGGCCGGCCTAGCAGCCACCAAAACCCTTCTGGAGAACGGCTTCACCAATGTCACGGTTCTAGAGGCCTCGGACCGGATCGGAGGCAGAGTGCAAAGTGTTCAGTTCGGTGAGATGTTTACAAGTGGAATTCAGAATGTAGAGGCGGGCGATGTGGTAACAATAAATCGCAGTATCACGATATTATCCAGATATGTTAACACACAGAGAATACAGCAGAATTGGCAGATTCTAAAAAATGACCACGTTTATTTTAAAGGTGAAGAGATTCCCCTCCTAAATACATCCCTCTGTCCGTACCTCTTTCTCACCACTTATCAGGTAAAGCCACTTTGGAACTTGGAGCTACCTGGATCCATGGCGCTAACGGGAACCCCATCTACCACCTGGCTGAGGACAATGGGCTCCTGGAGCACACCACTGAGGAGGAATGCAGCGTGGGCCGCATCAGCCTCTACGCAAAGAATGGTGTGGCCCACTACCAGACCAACAGCGGCAAACGCATTCCCAAGGATCTGGTGGAGGAGTTCAGCGACCTGTACAATGAGGTGGGTGGAAGGTGTGGGAGTCCTGGTTGGTGAAGATACTTCTTTGCTTGTTAGCTTCTTCTAATACTTGAATTTGAGCACATGCACAGCTTCTCTGGTCTGTGTAGAGGAGTCCTGCCAATTGAATAGCACTCTCTGGAGCGGATGATCATGACATGAACTAATGGCACCATGCCTGATGCCAAGCATGGGTTAGGTTGGTATAAAGCCCCCCTGGTGCTGTAATACTTTAGGAACGAGTTGTCGAGTTGGAGATGTAGAGATGCGGTGGGGATCATACAACATCATGACGTCACTAATGCTGTTGTCACTGAATGCAGTCAGGTCCTAACAACAATGCTCCTTAATCTTGCAGACTGCCTTCCTGGGACAGTAGAGGCAGTTACGTCAACAAAAGTAGGATTATGTAATAGGATTTTATTAATACCCTTGATTTCAGAAGAAACAACAATGTTTAGGTGTCCCAGTACTTTTGTCCATATAGTGTATTTGCAATGCTATTGGCAAGAAAGGTAAAGGTTACCAGAAACAATAAATAATTAAAATTGTAGATTGATTTGGGCAATATTTATTGATCTTGTAATGCAACATGCAGACGTAGTGTTTCTGCAGATTGTGCGTTAGGGGTGGTGTCTTGATAGTATGTCCAGTAGCATCCCACGCTTTTTCATTTAAGGATAGGTCTGCCGATGCGATTGGCCTTGGCATAATATCTGTGTCGTTAAGGTGAGCTCTTGACATGGCAACGGTACGATGACGAGTGTTGTCCTCATAGAATAGAGCACCTGAGTGTGTGTTCAGAAAAGGTAGGACCACTGGAGGCAGGACCTCATCAATGTAACGTTGACATCATGCCTTCTGGACATGTGACGACAAACTGTGGACACCACACGTATTTGTTGGTCGTCTCCACCTAGACAAAAGTGAATGAAGTCGACGAAGATGACCCACTGCCATTCTGGGTGACTCCATGACAGTCTGGCATGTCTCCATTTAGCTCAGCTTTTCATTCAGCTCAATTCTTGATTCTCATTGGTCTTTTACTCACATTACAGTGTGTTGAAGGCTGCAATTGTACTGTAAGCAAGAGGGGTGAACGCTGGGCCCACACCACAGGATCATCTCAGATGACAATAGTTTAAAGAGCAGCTCGAAATCGTAACACCTTTCACAGAGTTCAAGACAGGCACTGCATTTATAGCCACTGTTGATTACAGGATGCTTGAAAAACGTTCCTCTAACATCCGTGGCTTTTCAGAGGCTTCCACTGATGTGGCGAGACAGAGCACAGACCAAGATGTGGAGATGTGTTCTGTTTTTCCATCATTTGATAGATTCAAGGCTGCATACGTGGTGTTGTGGCTTATTTCTGGACCATGTGTTTTCTACATATGGCCCGGTTAGATGAACAACATTGCAAAATGAGGCCAGTCAGACACACTTGGCGTATTTTGATCTGGGAAAAAAAACGTTTTAAAACCAGCTTTACCTAGATACGGTGGATTTGGCCCAGGTACAGTAGATTTATGAATTTAATTCAGTAGTGTGTGTAGGATTATCTGTGGTATATTCAGCCTATACTGTACGAGTGACAGTACATTCATTGTACGTTGCTTCAGACTCTGTTACGTATGTTTATTGAAGGCAAAGGGCAAATCATTAATAATTAATGGTTGTTCAGAAAGCATCAGATTGGGAAACAAAACCACCTTCGGTGACTGTAGAGAACTCGAACACTCACACAGGAAGTTGCGACATCTCATTACATTAGAACAAAATCCTGTGGGGTGAGATGAATAGTGATATGAAAGAGTGACTAGAGTGATTTCTTTTTCTGGTTGTTTCAAGTTGAAGGTTTATTGTTGGACTAAATCGGTATTTTTATGACACATGGAGTCGGTCATACCTAAAAGTATACACTCATCAACCATAACATTATGACCACCTCATTGTTTGTACACTCACTGACCATATAGGAGCACTTTGTAGTTTTCAGACTGTTGTCCATCTGTTTCTCCTCCTTCCACCCTGACCTTCAGTTAGTGTGTGTTGAACTGGTATGAGTGGGAAAGACACAATAGTACTGCTGGAGTGCTTAAACAATGTGTCCACTCACTGTCCACTCCATTAGACACTCCTACCTAAGTCAGAAACAGAGGCTCCTCCTACATTGCTACTATTGTGCCAGGTACGACCCTCGTCCAGTATTGCTACTGCATGCTGGTGATGGGCCTTGTTAGCATTGTTTTTAATCCAGCCCCTTTTCCCTGCTCATGTCACTTTGCATGAATAAACCTCAGACATTAGTTTGGTTTGCTCTTGATAGATGAAGTCTGTGGGATCACCATGGCCAGATCAAAAGAACTTTCTGAGGTCTTCAGGGAGAAGGTTGAGCATTTGTAAGCCTATACGTATCATTTTCCATATCATATATTGTGAAACCAGTTGTAGATCAGCTTAGGTATCGGTCACTAACTAACCGGCCTGCTCTTGACCCATGATCTGCTTGCTTTTTACTCAGTAGATTGTCCAGTCAGTCTCGTGATTTTGTCTCACGTGAGGAGCTTTTTCTCCTTCTCGGAAAAAGGAGCTGACTTTCCTAACTCAGCTTCCAGGTGCCAGAGGAAAGTTCACTTTCTGAGCGCGTTACCCCACCATGACCCCTTGCGTTTTCGTTCTCTTTCTTTCTGACTGCCTGTGTTTATGTAGGCAAGTCTGTGATTAATTGTAGAGTCCCTCTCTCGCAGGCACTACAGGGATTTCATGGGCAAATTACCCACGAGTAGACGTAATGCACTCTAATGCATTCCATCCATAGCAGCTAATGAATTCAAGACCACATCTGCGGTTTGGACAGAAACTTGACAAGATGATGTATGAAATACTGTATAAATCATTAACTTCTTTCTTTCTTTCTTTCTTTCTTTCTTTCTTTCTTTCTTTCTTTCTTTCTTTCTTTCTTTTCTCTCTCTTCCCACTTTCTGTCTGGCTCTCTCGCTCTCTCGGCACCTCTCCCTGTACGTTTTCTCCCCTTCGGATGTAGGTGTACGAGTTGACTCAGGAGTTTTTCCAGAACGGAAAGCCAGTGGGTGCTGAAAGTAAGAACAGTGTGGGAATTTTTACCCGGGATCTGGTACGAAAAAAGATCATGCTGGACCCCGACGATGAAGAAACTACCAAGAGACTCAAGCTGTCTATGCTGCAGCAGTATCTTAAGGTATTGATAGCGAACAGCACACGACACAACAGTGTCACCGCCGTTGATTTTTCATTACAGTCACAAGAAAAGCACTTAAAGTGCGGAGAGGCTTCGTCCATTTTTCATGAATGTTTACAGTGAGAACGTCATCCTTAACTGTCCTAAAAGAGGAGCATTTCAAATTAAAATGATTTTTGAAACTGAAAATGGACAAAATAAAACATTTGAAGGAATGAATTCAGTCATATTTTTTTGCATGTTTTTATTTCTTTTTCCACTTTTTTCACCATTGCATAAATGTTTTTTTTTTGTTTAGTTTTTTTTTTCTTTCCAAAGACAAAATGATTAAAACTACATTTTAAAATAATCTTTATCATGTTTATTTCCCAGCAGAGACACCGACAAAGCACAATATCGTATTCTTGGATCTATAAGGTTCTATCTGACATTTTTATCAAAGTTTAGTGACTGACACTCTTATTCTGTGACTAAGAACTTTATAATATTATGATATTATAACATTTTTATGTTGCATTTTTTTTTTTGCAAGATTTTAAGACTTAATATCTGAAAACTGCTCAGAATGCAGAAAGCATATGCTTATAGCTCCAAGGGGAAGATATGACATAAATAAAACAATTAAATAAAACATTAATTAGTAAAAATTAAATGTATTAATAGTTATTTATTAAACATTATTAGTAAACATTATTGACATAATAAACATTATTGACTTAAATATTAAATAGAAATAATACATTAATAAAACAAAATATTGTCATTTGCCCCAAATAAAAATACAATATGATCATATTTATTTACATAAATAAATGAGTAAAACCAAACCTTTTTATTTTCCTCTTGAACAGCCTTTTAGGACATTCTTGGGTCATTAAATTTAATCCTCAAAACACATTTGTGTAGCCTAGAAAAAGAACCTCTGTCATGTGTGAATACTTATTAAAGGTTTTTTCATTTTTAGGCAGGCATAATAAATAATATCCTGCAAAATTGGCCTGATACTCAACCAGTCTGTCCATGTTCACCAACAAGGTGTCTGCTGATCCCTTTATTACACTATGAGTCAAGAGGCTGTTGTGCTAAAAATCTCAGAAGATCAGCAGTTCTAGAAACACTCAAAACAACCCAACCCTAGGAACAGAAACTTTAAAACACCTGTTCTGCTTCCTGCTTATTAAGTTTTGATGTGGCTGCGAGGTGGTGGTCCAGAAAAATCCAGATCAGATCGGGCTGCACAGTTGGCTCAGCTATAAATGCTTAATGTAATAATAATAAACCCCACATTCTGATTTTCTAATGGAGCTTTAATCCTTTCCACATTTCGTCAGCAGTACGTGTTGTTTACGTTCCACTGACATGGAGCTTATTGACTGTTTTGCAGTGGAGGCCTCAGCCTGCTCAAACTTGTCAGTGTAAGAGCGACGAGTGGTTTGTAGTTGACTGTACAATCTGTGAAATGTTGATAAAGAGGCAACTCTTCCAACGAGCTGAGGCGAAGCCTGTCAGGGAATAAAGGTGAACTCACATGATCTGCTTTTCAGAATGCGGCTGGAGCTAGTTTTGACTGGAAAAGGCTGATTTAGTGCAAAATAATGTGACCTCCCACTGTGTTTTATGTTAATGACGTTCTGTGATTGCTAAACTGCGGGGGCTGTTAAGAGATTACTAGAAATTCATGCAGAGCTGTACGCACGTGACTGTGGCACATTGACTACAACTGAAGCTAAAACCAGCTGTTACCTGACCATGAGCTTAAAAGCAGCAGAGAGATTTGTTCTGGCATCTGAGGAACATTTCTTGAATACACACCTCTGTGCTCTTTTCCCCATTTTCTCTTTACCCCCTTCTTTGTCGCTTGGTGGTTTAAATTTAAATGTCACGCATTGTCAGAATTCGTTTATTTTCACCACGTTTATGGACCTATGATTTCCGTGACGATGCATATTTAACGAGTTCCTTTTCTCAGATGTAGCAGGTAAAAACAAAATAATGTACTAAATAATGTAAATGGTCAAAGAAAAAGAAAAGAAAAAAAAGAATTTGGGAAAAAATTAAGCAGAAGAGGAGAAAAAAACTGGATATGCACTGACCTCATATTAGAATATCAGCAGCCAGAAGCCTGCGATCTGTTGACTGTTTGCTTTGACTGTCCCAGGTGGAGAGCTGTGAGAGCAGTTCCCCCAATATGGATGAGGTGTCGCTGAGCGAATTCGGAGAGTGGACAGAGATTCCTGGCGCACACCATGTCATCCCAGCTGGTTTCATCAAGGTTGTAGATCTTCTGTCCCAGGACATCCCGGCCCGTGTTCTCCACCTGATCCAACCCGTCCGCCGCATCCACTGGAACTACAGCTGCCCTGAGGCTGAAGACAATGTAGACGAGGCCGATCACAACCAGGACCAGCGTCCGGGTCCAGCTCCGGTGCGCGTGGAGTGCGAGGATGGCAAGTGGCTGCCTGCTGACCACGTGATCGTAACAGCCTCACTGGGCGTGCTCAAGAAGGCTCACGAGACACTGTTCTCACCGGGCCTGCCCCAGGACAAGGCACTGTCTATACAGAAGCTGGGCATCGGCACCACGGACAAGATCTTCCTGGAGTTTGCCGAGCCCTTCTGGAGCCCAGAGTGCAACAGCATCCAGTTTGTGTGGGAGGACGAGGCACAACTGGAGAGTCCCGCATATCCAGATGAGCTGTGGTACCGCAAGATCTGCAGCTTTGATGTGCTCTACCCACCTGAGCGCTATGGCCACATGCTCAGTGGCTGGATCTGTGGTGACGAGGCGCTGCGTATGGAGCGCTGTGATGACGAGACCGTGGCTGAGATCTGCACCGAGCTGCTCCGCAAGTTCACAGGTCAGTGAGGAGGGAGAGTGTATGTAAAGTGAAAGGTGTTTAAAGTATAATCAGTGTTCTTAACCTGAATACAGCCTGATCCTAGTTCCTCTTAAGACATCATAGAACCAGCAACTTTCTGGTCCTATGCCTGGTGGGTAGGTAGATGGTGCTTTTTCCACGCATCACATCTGGCCGGCACAGACATCCGTTTACTCTGAGATGGGGACCGGACGCTTTCCTCCGAGCATGTTGGCTTCCCAGCAATGATGCAATGGCAGCAGGAGGCATGTGCTTGTCTTCAACCTCCTCATGTCAGGAGCATTGTATGTGATAGGGGAGAGTCTTAATGGGGTTGGGAAATTGGCATGTCCAAATAAGGGGGAAATTCAAGTTTTCATGCTGGTCTCATAGAGGGCTGTAACAAAAACAAATGTTAATTTAAATATGGGGTAGTAGGTATCAACGCCAACGTTCCTGTGGCAAACGAGAGTTCATTTCCCAGGGTTTGCAAGAATGGCCTGCCATTTTTCCAAGCCCAGACTCCTGGCACTATATTATCTTAACTGTGTAACATGATTCAAAGGTAAGTTGCTCTGAATTAGAGCATCAGCCAAATACCAAAAGCATAAATGTATAAAAATATGCTGGATTAAATATCATCCGACCTTTATTAAATTGCATCCCACACATTTTCAATCCCGGATAAGTCTGGCAATGCGATTGGCATGGCATAGTCTTGGAAGAGTGTTGTCCTGTTGGAATATTGCACTGGAATGTGTGTTCAGAAAAGGTAGGACCATTGGTTATCAGGACCTCATTAACATAACCTTGGGCTGCCAAAGTGCCTGTAATGAAGACCAAAGGTGATCTGTCATTGTAGGAAATTGCACTGCAGTTCTCTTGGGAGTGTTCCATGACGATTCTGTGTTACTCACTGGCTCTCCTCGACACACACTGACTCACCAGAGAGCGTTTGTACTTAATTCACCTCTGCTGCACACGTGAAGAGGGGATATGATTTCACTGTTTGTTGCCTTTGTTTGCCTTGTTGGGTCTTCAGCCATTTTTGCCTGGTGAGGCATGTACAATATGACAACCACAGGTCTGAACGTTTGCTGCCTCTGTTCACTTTAAGCTGTGAGATGCTCAAGGCAGTAAAGCAGTATGAAATCAGTGCAGACAAACAGAACAGTGTGTTGCATATTTGTATCGTAATGATTACGAGTACACATTGGACAAGTTATATAACGTATATTTTCAAACAAATTTTAAAATATTATATAATCATACTGGGCAACTTGTAGTGCTTTGATATGTGGTGGTGGAGCGAGTTCATTCTCTTACTAAATGCCTTGTCGGTGATGCATTCAGAGACATTGTCTCCTTTAACTTGTTGATATCTGCCCCCAGAGCATATGAACTGGAGCCTCCTGTGTGCTTTCGGGCTTATATAACCTTATATAACAAAATTAAAATGAATAAATGAATACAAATTAAAATATCATAAAAATGTTCATGTTCATTATTTCATTCTAAAAGGTAAACTGTCATTTTATATTTGTTAGATTCATTAAATGTTTAATTTTAATTGCTACATTATAACTAAAAAGGCTTGCAACATGTTCCTCTAAATGTAACATAAAAAATGACTGTTTACCTTTTGAATAAAATTATTAACAAAATGAACTTTTCATGATAGTCAATTCTTTTGATGCACTTGTATTATTCATGTTTTGACTGGATTGATTGTAATGTAGATAAATAACTATCACAGTTTGCAAGTTTGGCTTAATTCCCATGTTTTTAATAGGCATACGCATCTTTAATAATGGGCGGCACGGTGGCGCAGTGGATAGCGCTGTTGCCTCACAGCAAGAAGGACCTGGGTTCGATCCCCGGGTGGGGTGACCTGGGAAGTTTCTGTGTGGAGTTTGCATGTTCTCCCCGTGTTCGCGTGGGTTTCCTCCGGGTACTCCGGTTTCCCCCACAGTCCAAAGACATGCATGATAGGTGAATTGGTGACTCTAAAGTGGCCCTTAGTGTGTGGATGTGAGTGTGCATGTGTGTGCCCTACGATGGATTAGCCCTTGCGCTCAGAGTTGCCGGCTGGGCACCGGCTCACCCGTGACCCTATTCAGGAATAAGCGGTTTGGAAAATGAATGAATGAATGAATGAATCTTTAATAATGAGGGTTTCCTGTAAGACTCATTTCCTGAAGACATGATTGAAACACAGGTTTCTGAGGTGCAGTGTTGGTGGTTTAAGTTTCATGCGTCATTTCTGTGAAAGGTTTTGTTTCAACACCGAGGCTTAAACACCTGATGTCATTTGAAAGAGGTATGTAAGGATAATTGCCTAGACCTGCAGTTGGCACCATGCTAACAGGTGCATCAACGTCATTTCGACAACGTTGCCTAAAGGTAATAGTGGCTTGCTTAAGATTGGCCAGGTATAATTATCTATGATACACTGAATGGACCAAAGTTTTGGGATACCTACAATTTACACCTACTGGAGCTTTAATGACTTTGCATTTTAAATACATAGACATTGAAGAAATGTGTTTTCTAGAAAATAGTAACAACAACTTTTTGTATGTAAAATTAAAAAACCACACAAAAGAATCCTAAATCAGAATGAATAATACAAATGAATATCAACTAAATTAACTACGGCATTGCTTGCATCTTCAATCTTGGAATTCACCTTTTTGTTTTTTATGAATATCGCCATTATATATATTATATACAATATTATATATATATATATATATATATATTATATACATCATATTATATCTACAATTTCAGGCAGAAACAGAGATCGCTGGACATTCACAATGCCTTTTTCATTTTCTGTCTTGAGGAAGTCAAAATGCTCTATATAGGATCCTCATTTTCAATGTTTTGATGCACCTTTGACATGTTTGAATCGCATTTTACATCTCAGTTGATTTCATTCGTGGCATATTTGCATCGATTTTTGTGATGCATCGTTACATCCCTATTCGTTATTATGAAGTTGTTACCAATATTTTGATGCTTAAGTTCACAGATCATACTTCAGGTTTTGGTTTCTTTTAGACAGTTTGAACTGCAGTGGTGCTGGTGTGTAAAATTGTCTGAGGGAAACTTCTGGAACGCCTGGAATGGTGGGCTCACTTATTCCTCAGTCAGCAGTACACACCTCTCATCTTCTATTAATGTTACCGTTCTGAGAGGTCACACAATCAGATTAAAGGGTCAGCACAGGCATCCGTTCACACACTCTGGCTGTGGCTTCAGCAGGCAGCAGTGGCTCTGATGTAGGTCAGTCTGTTTTAATCCCTCTCTTTGCCAGACTCCTGACTGATAGATACCACCGCCTGCCGTACCTCCACTTAATTAGAGCTGAGAAACATGACTGGATCAGCGTGTCTCACAGAACGGCATCTTCTCATCATGTCTGTTGACTCTGAAAGCAGAACTGGCTGTTCATGCTGATCTGGAACTAGTTGGCTACATTGTCCATACATCCATCCATCCATTTTCCTCCGCTGATCCGGGGCTGGGTCGCGGGGGCAGCAGTCTAAGCAGGGACTTCCCTCTCCCCCGACACCTCAGCCAGCTCCCCAGGAGGGACCCCGAGGCGTTCCCAGGCCAGCCAAGAGCCATAGTCTACATCGTCTACATGGCTACATTGTGTCCAACAGTAAAGGCAGCATAGTCCCTTGTTCATAAAGTGGAACCAGAACCTCAAGTTCATGTAAGCGCACCAGATAACAAACAGGTTTGGTGAGGAACCTTCCAATAAAATATACCTGCACAAAGCCTATTCAAACTCTCTGGCTCAAGGCCCAGCCGACTGTACCGCTTCGGCAAGAAAGTCTGAGAACTGAGGTTGCCTTGGATAGAATGTCCTGACTCAAAGCCCAGCCAAACTCGACTGCCTTACAGCCTATTTGAACTTGCTTTTTAAAGGTCCAGTCAAACTTTGCTGCCTTGTCAAGAAATTTCCAGCTTATGGTCCAGTTGAACTCCCCAGCTCGACGTCCAGTGAAACTCTACAGCAAGTAAGTTCCAGCTCAGGGTCAGTCAAACTACTGCGCAGACAGAAAGTCCCTGCTCATGGCTTAATGAGACTCACCGGTTCAAGGCTAAGAGAAAATTCTGGTTTACAGTCCAGGTGAACTCCTGGAAGGACCAGCCAAAGTGTGCTGACTCTGCAAGTAATTCCTGGCCTAGGGCCCAGCCAAACTGCAGCCTTGGATAGAATGTCCCACCAAACTGTACTGTCTTGGTAAGTAAGTCCTGGTTCAGGGACCAGCTAAACTCTACTGCCTCTGATAGAAAATCTCAGGTCACAGCCTAGTCAAACTCCCTTCTTCATGGCACAGCCAAACTGTACTGCTTCAGCATGAAAGTCCTGGCTCAGAGCCCAGCAAAACTCTTTTTCCCTGGATAGAATGTCCTGGCTCAGGGCCCAATCTGGAGTTACTGAGTCAAACTCTACTGCCTCGGATAGAAAGTCCTGCCTCATAGCCCAGCCAATCGCGACTTCCTCAGCTAGAAAGTGATAGATTATGGCCTGTCAAATTCTACTGCCTTGGCAAGAACGTCCCACCTCAAAGATCAGCCAAATTTACTACCTCTGATAGAGGTCCTAAGTCGTGGCCAGCCAAACTCCATGCCCTTGCTGAGAACGTCCCAGCTCACAGTGCAGCCGAAGTCTACTACCTCTGATAGAAAGTCCCAGCTCACAGCCAGCAAACATCTCCAGCCCACAGCCCAGCCAAATACTGCTGCCTCAGTGAGAAGGTCACACCTCACAGCCCAGCTGCCTCTGACAGAAAGTACTGGCTCACAGCTTAACCAGACTCCTACTGCCTTGGATCTAGCCAAACTTTAATGAATCAGTAAGAAAGTCCTAAGTCATGATCCAAAACAACTGACCTGCAGACCATACATACTCTACGTACTCAAAGAAGAGAGTGGAAGGTCCTGGGAAGTTAAAAGATCAGAACAAGGAAAGCTAGAAACACAAGTGCACAACAAAACAAAATCCTTGAACAAAAACCCAGAAGAGCAAAACAGACTTAGTCTTATGCAACCTATATTTGTATCTTGAACCTAAACGGCTTTCCAGGCTTTGCATAAAACAAGACAAAGCAGTGTTTATGTGAAATTCGCAGTTACAGTAAAATGATCTGTCAGAAATGCACAACCTTTGGCCAGGCCGCTGTGTATAGCTAAGTGAGAGAGGAAGTGAGAAAGAGAAAAAGAACAGTGATGCACAGAGTGTTCTGTGACTGAGAAAAGCAAGGAAGACTGACACACCTTAACACTGCAGAAACAGTTGTAGTTAAAAAGGGCAAAATTCTAGTTCTCATTTCTTTAAGCTCATACTGAAACCTTGAGAGTCTGGTGAAACCGATAATACAGTACAGTAGAATAACAGCACAGTACAGTATAATAACAGCACAGTACAGTATAATAACAGCACAGTACAGTATAATAACAGCACAATACAGTATTATAACAGCACAATACAGTATAATAACAGCACAATACAGTATAATAACAGCACAGTACAGTAGAATTACAGCTCAGTACAGTATAATAACAGCACAGTACAGTAGAATTACAGCACAGTACAATAGAATTACAGCTCAATACAGTACATTTACAGTACAGTAGAATTACAATCATACGGAACCTGTTTGCCTCCACCCCCCACTGTATCTCATCTTGTATCCAGGCTAGAGGCCCATCAGGGTCTAGAGCCTCCTTTCAGTTATAAATGTATTTCATCATCATTACATTCACACATATAAACTTTCATTCCAACCCAACGGCTCCTTCGTGGTGTATTCTTTTGAGTGTATTTAAACAATTCTGACATTCGGCCCTCTTCTCTGTTTCTATTGGCCCAGGACTAATTCTAGGAATTGTATAGGTCCTATTGTTAGTTCTCTGTCTAATATCATGTTCTTCTGTTTCTTGCAGGGAACCAGAACATTCCGAAGCCACGGCGCATCCTACGCTCAGCATGGGGCAGTAACCCATATATCAGGGGATCATACTCCTTCACCCGCGTGGGCTCCAGTGGAGGAGATGTGGAGCAGTTGGCTGAGCCCCTGCCGTACACCAGGAGTACCAAGGCACCAGTGAGTAGTTGTGCTTACTGCTGCAGATTAGCTCCACTACCAACTCAAAGACCTAGCAAATAAATGTCATTTAACACTAAATAGATTTTTTTGTTTTGCTCACACTGTTCAGAATTCTGAATTAAAGTCAGGAGAAGGGATAACACTGACACAAAAATAATAATTAAGGACATTCAGGTTTGTTTTCTTTAAAGATTTCAATCTAATCATTAAAAATGACATCAGAATTCTTGCATTTTCAGCTCAAAGCCCTCTGGATGATCAGTTTCCAACAGAATGTAGGAGATGTTTTAGTCCTTATAAGCAAAACAATGTAGGCATAAATAAATCGATTCTATTAATTTCTCTTATTTTTTACATTTCAAATAAAGACAAATTTGAGTAGCCTATGAAAGATAGAAAACTATCTCACGAAATTAACCTAGAGCTCTAAAGGTTAACTCCTCCCATAGGTTTAGCAGTGTCATTGACCTTCTCACAGTCTGTGTTGATGTTTATATGTAGCTTCATGAGGACATCACTGTGAACAGAGACCGCTCAGCATTTTTAAAAATGTGACGGGCCCGAGGAACCCTGACTTGGCCTGAGGCTGAAGCACTGTAACCAGAGAAGGGTCTCTTGCTCTCGCTCCCACTTCCACTCTCTCTCAGGCCTAGCAGCAGGTCAACACTTGGTGGGGTCAACACAAATCATTACACTGATCTAAACTAAATCATTAATTCGTTTCCAGGTTTTGATTTCAGACTTCTTTGTCACTCAGTGTCATCAAATTCTCACAGCAATGATCTAAAATCTAGCAGAAAGCCTTACCTGGACTTTTACTCAAACAAAAGCAGGATTAACTGCTTGATTTCTGAAGATACAATGAGCTGGTGTCCCAATTCTCTTGTCTTTATAGGGTAAGAAACCTGCTAGTTCACAATGAGCTGCTGCTTGTAATGACTGCAAATTCTTGATTTTGTAATGTTTAATGTGAAGTTGGTGCCCAGTCTAGATCTCCCCTATTCAATGAGACAGAATCTTAGTGTTGAATACCAGTAATGGACTGGTGTTGGTGCTGAGATGATCTTTAGGTCTCTACAGCAGTCAGATATTTAAAAGTCATTATTTTATTGTTGTCTGAAGTGTTTCAGGACGCTTGTTTATTTATTTAGTTGTTTAGTTATCAGATATTTATTGACTTTCTTTTTAAGTAATGAATTAATTTTAGTTATTAAGTTTGTTTTTATTTAGTTATGCATTTAGTTTGTATTTATTTATTTAGTTAGTTATTATTTGTTTATTTGAAAACACAGGCCAGTGGACTGTACATGTTAAAGCATAATATTTGTTCTATAGTAGTAAAATGTCCGTTTTACCGTAGTTAATCAGCCTGAAAGGAGAATAAAATTGTTTGGGTAAACATTTCGGTCCACATTGTCATAATTCATGCACAAAAGGGTTATAACCAGCGATAAACACGTGAAGGTATTAAACCTGCACTGTATTATTTTATGGATTTGGCACATGGGGGCATTAGTGGTAGGGAAAAGTGCAGTCCCAGCCATCCTCTAATGCCAGGCCTGCTTGCTGCCCTTGTCACTTTTTCTATCTTTTTTTTTTTTTTGTACACACACAAAAGCACATACTCAAACACGAACACACAATTACAGGATTGAAAGGAACAGTCTGACCTCATAGAATGCCCCAGGAAAAGACTCGGCGCAGACAGAAATCACTTTCAGCTAGAGAGCAGCAGGTCCTCACACTGAAAATAACCACCTGCCTCTGAGACTGACTAATCTACTGAGTCAATGTGAACTCGCTTAATTCCTGCTTGCTCCAAGTAACCCTAGTTTAGTCTAGTTTGTCTTTCTGCTTTTAAGGACTAAAATGCTTTATATCTCAGAAATCCTGCTCGGAAATTGACAATCCAGAGTGTTTTTGGGCTGAAAATGCTGGAATTTGATGAATTATTTGTAATGATTAGATTGAGCAGGATATTTATTTTTATTTATATATATTTGTCGATTTGCCCTTTACTTATGTGTCTTATGAATCTTATTTTATAAGAAATAAAATAAGCTGATGCCTGATTCACACACGTGGCTTAAAAATTCTTCATACTTAACTCTCACTTCATACATTTCTTAGGAGCTGCATCTGTTTTTCTTAACTTTTCTCTTAAGAAGCTTCTCTAAGTATGATTGGTTATGTTCTTAAATATTTTCTTAAGTGTACAAATGACCTCACACTTGTCTTAGACTGAGTTCAGAGGATCAACTTCTAAGGTCGTTTTCACAACTGCACATTTTAGTCCAGTTAATCGGTCTCTCTCCAATGAAGACTAAAACGGATAGCCCAGGATCTCCTGAAAATGAAAACGTGCGACTGCCTTCTTTTCAATTTTTCTGGCAAATAAATGTGCGTCAAACTACAAAAAATATCCCTCAAAACTGGCCTGGAGTCCTAAAGGTTAAGCACTCTCAGTATCCTGAAACTGCTCAGAAAATTATACTGTCCATCACCATAACAAACTTTTTCATGATACAATAAAATATTGTTATATTGCCCACCCTCACCCCTGTATCTCTGTTTTCTTTCATAGGAACACATTGATAGCTTCCATGCAAAGCTAAAGACTTGTGATTCCTTTACAACTGGTTTAAACCTTTTTTCCTTTCTCCCACCTCAGCCTTTACAGGTGCTGTTTGCTGGCGAGGCCACACACAGGAAATACTATTCCACTACACATGGTGCTTTGCTGTCAGGCCAGAGAGAGGCGAACCGGCTGATCGAGCTCTACCATGACCTCTTCAATGCAGAAACCACAAAAGCCTAACATGTAAAATAAATGAATTAAAAGAACCACTAACTAGTGATAAATCAGTGTTTTATGCTATATGTATTCTAAATGATCATGTATTAAAAACTAGTAGGGGCATTAAACCAATAACAAAAAAAAAAAATCTTTTTACTGTGTAGATTTAGACTTATTTAGAAATATTACTTGAGATGTACTGTACAAGGCTGCCACGTTTGCTGCCATCTTTGTTTCTTATCTCTCTTTGATTGTTTGTTTGTTTTTTTAATCAATAAGTTATGTTTATAACACGTCTGTAATTTAACTTTTTGTAAGTGCCTTCTGTATTTAATGGTGTCATTTAAAAATGAAACAAAAACCAAGTGGCAATGAATAAAGTGTATATTAATGTGAAGAGAACTGAGTGTGTATGTTTCTGAGTCCACTATAGATATAACACTACATATCTGAGCCTGGGTTGGGCGATATATATCCATATTTATATAGATATCGGGATATAAAAATTTATAACTATACAAATATAGATAAAAAGGTGAAAGATTTCTTGGAGTATTCTAGTTTTTTCACATCATATGTCGTATTTTGTAAATTGCTTTTGGGGTAATATACTAGTGCATCTCAAAAAATGTGAATCTTGTTAAAAAGGTCATTTGTGAACACAATTCCATTCAAAACGTTAATTCATATTTTATATTCATTACACATAAAGTGACATTTCATTTTTCAGCAGCAATAAGTAAATCCCTTATAGCTCATTAAACCAAAATCTCAAAATATTTCAAATTTGAATAGATTACTGAAAACATTTTAACTTGTGTAACACGTAATGTTTGACAAATGTAATCAATATAAAATGTGAGTTTAAGTTTTGAAGTAAATGATCAAAAACCTTTTTCACAGTATTCAGATTTTTTGAGATGCTCTAGTATATCGGTATTTGATTTTTTGTCCAAATCGCCGAGCCTTAATCTAATCTAGCCATAGAAATAAAAATGATAGACTGTTACAAAACAAATGTACTAGCAACACCTTAGCAACTGATTTCTTTACCTCAGCACCATAGCAACCAACATCTAAAGTACAGAATTTTGTATATACAGCCATGTATTTATATATATATATATATATATATATATATATATATATATATATATATAATATAATAAACTGTATAGTATTATACAGTTTTACAGGGAGTTTGATTACAGGCCTTGTATGTCATTATCTGTTCCAAAAGTCATAACTGCTTTATGAAGGCTTAGGCTTCTGGAAGCCACAGCCTTGATGTATTTTGGTGAAATCTGTTCCTATCATTGTTTTTCAACCTTCACCGTCTGCACTGCAAATTTTAGTGTTTCAGCTACAACGCACACTTTAAGCGTATTATTAGAGTGAAGTGTGTTTACTCCTAGAACACAAATTACGCACTTAAAGCAGTTAAATGCCAAACTTTAGGCCTCAGATCTCAGTATCAGAATAAACTACAGCCATGACACACATATAACAAACTATAGATTTACCCTGGGTAGTTAAAGCTCGCTTGTTTACATATTTTATTTGGACTGCTGTCAAGTATTTTTTGGAAACTCCAAAACACTCCTGATTCCGTTCCAAACAGGATTTTTGAGGCGTAAAGTGGTTTTTAGTCATTGTAAGCAAAAATACATAAATAAAAATGTAGGTGCCAGTAAATTCTTGATCAGAACAAGGTTAAACAGATATAAATGTGTACATTCTCATTATTTGTTCATCTCAATTAACAAGAAGCCTAAGATCTCCTAAAAATAATATCTTTTTTGGTGAATAAAAGTATGTCAACCTACGAAAACTGGCTTAAACAGTTAAAAGCAAAAAAAACACAGGTTTAGTGCAAAACTGAAATCTGCTACATCACATGAACAAAAGTATCAGGACACCTGCTCATTCTTTGTTTCTTCTGAAATCAAGAGTAAAAAAATGAGTTCATCCCGCTTTTATTGGAGTAACTGTCTCTTACGTCCAGGGAAGGCCTTCTCCTAGAATGCGGAGCATTGCTGTGAGGATTTGACTGCGTTCTGCGAGAGAGTTAGTGAGGTCAGGAATGTTGGATGGTCACCACCCCACCTCATCTCCAACTCATTCCACACATACTGAATGGAGCTCCATCATTCCAGAAAACACAGGTCCACTGCTCCATGGTTCAACACTGGGGGGCTTTATACCCCTCTAGCCCACACCTGGCATTAGGAATGTTGCTATAGGTTTATACGTTTATCCGCTCCAGAGAGTCCAGTTCTTTTGTCTGTACTTCTCTTCAGGGACTAGACCAGCTGTGTGTGCATTTGCACATCAGTGTCAGCCATGGGAGCAGCTTAAAGCAGCTGCATGCCTTCATTAGAAGGGGTGTTCATAAATATTTTCTCTTTGTGCATTTTAGATGAGGCTGGACGTCAGTTTTAAGTGTGTAGGCTCACTCTTGTGGTTGGAAATAGGAATTGCAGTCAGCAATGGGACTCTAAACAGGCCAGGATGCTTTTGATGCTTTAAGGTTGAGATTAAGCAATGTCTCCATGAAAACACATGTATGACATAACGTTTAGTATCACAGCACAGTTCAGAGGATCATGCGTCCATCACTAGAGAGCACTGCTACATTGCCCTATCCAAACTGATTATTACACCAAAACTATGGAGTCCTCCTCATTGTCCTGAGCATTCAATGTCTCCACTGTGTGACCACATCTCTGAACTGGACTAGGACGGGGTCCTTGTCTTAGCCAGTAGAGTGAGCCCACTTTGGAGCACCAGCCCACCATTCTTGGTGCAGAACCACCATGTGGGTCCATGAAGTTTGCAGTGGTCTTCACAGTAAATGAGAAGCTTATAGGACCAAGCCTGCATTCCAGTATGTGACTTGGATCAAGGAACGCTATACTGATATTAATTATAATAGTTGCATCTGGAAGGATGTGCTATTGGTAGTGGTGGTTGCTAGTGTTTCTCAGCCCTGGTCCTGGAGGCACCCCTACCCTCCACTTGTGTGTGCATTTGCACACATATGTGTGCAATGTGGTGTAAAGTAGCTGAATGCATTAATTAGGAGGGGGTGTGCACCAACATTTGGACATATAGTTCATGTTGGAAGAAGAGGTGCGTGTGGAGAAGCTTTTAAAGGATTAACAAAGTGGATTCAATGTTCTTTGCCAATTTAAAGGATCATCACACTATTTATGGGCCCACAAATGGTCCAATTTGCTCAAAGGACCCTTTGTTGTCCCATTATTTTTAAGAGTGAGTGTAAGTCTATAATTGGCTCAGTATAATTTAAGGGTTTCTGGTCAACAGCCTGGGTAACACTTCAGCTTCTGCTATCGTTTTTATCTCCAGAGGAGAGTCGAGGGCTTGAGCTGAGGCCGGCTAATTAGTCGGGAAGGCCTACAACGTCCCCGCATCTGGCTTTTAACATAAACAGGCCTTCTTTCGAAAGGAGAGGCCACTAATCCAATGTTTTGGCCACAATATCGTTTGTCTCTCTCTGTCATGTTGTTCAGTAGAGTTTCTTTCACACTGACAAAAGCAAGAAGTGTCCTCTGCTCTGCTGGCCTGGACACAGAGACAGACCAGCATGCATTCCCACGGTCCAGAGCTGGCCTAGTGCTGCCCATGTAAAGAGAGCTTCCCCTTTTTTTAGCCTCCACAGCTTGTGAGCCTTCTTTCTTGACCGAAACCCAGAGCCAACACCATTCATTTTGCGTTTAGAAAAAGAGGAATATTTTGGAACGTCTGGTATGTTTTCACGTGGTCTTACAGGTGAATGAGGACCAAAGAACCTAACTGTTATGGATGGAGCGATATCCACATTTTTTTTTTTAGCTGAATATCATTTCTAATTTTTCCAAATGCGTATGGTCCTATTGGACAGTGTTGACATATTAACCTTTAGACCAGTTTTGTTGTTTACACAGTTTGACGTACTTTTATTTGCTTTTTATTCTCAGTTGTCGGACGCCATCAACAGCTTCTGCCAGGTCACTATATTAAGCTGATAGAACTCGGGTCTGTTTAGACCTCCAAGCACCTCGGAGGAGAAATCTTTAAACTAATTTACTGTCTAAGAGCTGAATGAATTACTTGTGTCCTTCATGTCACCAGCTCAGATACCAGTAGGCGGATAGAAAATGGAATGGTGTGGTCCAGGGCTCAAACACAAGTACAGCACTTTGCTAGTGTCTACATGGTTGCTATGGTGTCACAGATGATTTCTATTGAATTCTGGTGTCTCATGCTAGATGGGTGACATTGTGTTGCTTGGTTGTTGGAATGGAGTTGCTTAGTGGTTACAAAATGTATACCAGGTGGTTCCAAGATGGGTGCTGTAGTGTTGCTTGGCGGCAGCTTGTTAGAGGGTTCCTATCATGTTGCCTGATGATAGGATTTCCATGTTATCCCAACTGGATGATATTGTGTTGCTAGGGGGTTGCTATGAGGATGCTCAGTGGTTACAAAGGTATGCCAGGTGGAAGATGGGTGCTGTGGGGTTGCTTGGAGTTGCTATGATATTGCTAGATGGGTGTTATGGGAGCTCAGATGATTTCTATGGTATGATAAATGGTTGCCATGGTGTTGCAAAGTGGGTGCTAGATGGGTGCTATAGTGTTGCATGGCAGTTACTAAGGTGTTGCTAGAAGATTTCAAGGGTGTTAGTAAATTATGATTTTCCTTGATAGTTATTATGGTATCCCAGGTAGTTGCTATGGTGTTACAATTTGTTTGCTGGATGGATGCTACAGTGTTGTCAAGTGGTTGGGATGGTGTTGCATGATGCTTGCTGTCAGTGTCAGTGGTTGGTGGTTGCTATGGTGTTGCTATGTGGTTCTATTGGCCTCCCAATGCCCATGTCCATTGTTATAGAGTATTGCAGTAATGTCATGATACATATTCCAGTAAATGCATTTGAGTCACACTAACTAGAGGCTATACAAGCTTCTACGTCCAGTAAAAAGTAAAGCTGCAAACTTCTGAAACCCAATACACACTGACTGCCTGACTTTATCTACGAAGAGGGAAAGTTGTACTTGGTTTCTGGCCAAACCATTGATTTAACTTCTGTCCTGTTTTGTAAAATCACAGTTAAAGCTAATTATCTCCAATAACTCAAAGCCAGTTTTGTTGTTTTCAGCCCTAATAGAGACATTCTCATAGTCATGTGTACCGTCTGTTTACTCGTCTGGTTATTAATATAAACAAACGTCAGCAGGGTCGACCTGACTCTCTGGAGCTCCCCAGAGATGTGCTTTGTAATATTAATGTGAGATTTTTGGACAGACTACTGCAGCAGTCCATTTGGCCAGGGACAAGTGTCCATGTGCTCAACTCTTCTAGTCTGGATCCAGTCAGTTCACAGCTCTGAAGTTATTGATCTTCCTTCCAAAGCATGAGCGGTGAGTTTGATAAATCTATAGATGCTGAAATGCTCTTTATTACAGTTCCAGACTGGAGAACAGGGAGCAGACTGAGACTCAGTTGGCCAGGTTTACAAAGGAGAGTGTTTTTCAGATATGCTGCATCAGTTTGTTTGTATGCTTATATAAAACATTATGTGGGAAAACAGAAATAACCTGTGAAAGAGCGTTTTTGATGTCTGTAGTTGTTGTATATGGTTATAACATATGAATATATTGGCTGTAAATTGGAGGAATTTGTTGTTTAAATGCACCTTCAGCTGAAAAAAAGAGCCAAGGATCATTTATTAGTTCTGACAGCAGTTGGACAAACATTCACTCTGTTTTTCATCATTTTTTAACCATAAAAACAACATTTTTCCTTGATTGTTCACCACATCATTTCTTAGTTTTTAATCATGAGAAAAAAAACAACATTTCACATCATTTTTCACCATAAGAATAATAGTCATTGTTTTTAATCATAAAAAGAAAACATTAATAATTTATTACTCTGTTTCACCCTAAAAGAATATAATTTTACATCATGCAAATAGCATTTCACTATAAGTTTTCATAATGAAAAGTACATTTATCATTATTGTTCACCATAAAAATAAAAATATTCATATTTCATAATAATATAATAATAATAAATAAATATTTTGTTCCATTATTTATCATAATAGAAAGAACATATAATTAGTTGTGTTCTTTATTTTCCATCATTAAAAGAATGTTTATTCATTATGTTTCACCACAGAAAAACATTTGTTTACATTATTTTACATTAAAAAAAGGACATTTTTTCATTATTTATAATCAAATAAAGAACATCTAATTTTTATCATAAAAAGAGCATCTCATTAATTTTCACCATTTTAAATCATAAAGATAACAATTTACATTGTTTTTAATTATAAAATTATGTTTCACCCTAAAAAGAGCCTAATTTTACACCATAAAAAGAACTGTTTACATTAATATTTACCAAAAAAATATTTGTTTCCATTATTTATCATAAAATGAACATATAATTATTGTTCACCTTAAAATACAATTTGTCTTTACATCACAAAAAGAACATTTATCATTATTTTTCTCCAAAAAATACAATTTAACATTATGCATGATTTTGCCCCACAAAAAGAACATTATTCACCATTTTACATTATAAAAAGAACATTTTCCATTATTTTATATAATAAAAATATCTATTTTCATATTTTTTTTTAATCATTAAATGAATGTTTTCATCGTAAAAAGAATGTTTTTCATTATTTCCTACCTCAAAGCCTGCTGACTAGCATATGCTCACTATCTGGGTACCGATGTCTGGTGATCCAGATACCTTGTTAACCATGTTAAATCTATGCTTAATGTGTTTCACTGAAAAATATTTCAGAATCATTGTATCTAACAATATAATAACATGATAATAAATCAAATTTTCATTCATAATTCATCTGTAATATGAATTAGTTTTGCTTCTCAGGTGACATGAAGCTTCATTTCTGTGGCCTGATGCAGTCCATTCTGCTGCTGACGGGGATGCCAATCTGCTTGGGCACCAGGTTCACCCTGCTGCTGGCCATGCCTAACACCTCTGTGGCCTTCAGTGTGGGTCGTATTGGAGCTGCAGCTCTAATTGCCATTGACACCATCAACAGCAGTCCAGAGCTACTTCCAGGTCAGCCTGGGTCAACATCTTCACACCACTTGCATTATATTAAGCTGATAGAACTCTGTTCTGTTCACACTTTCGAGCCCCACGGAGGAGAAATCTTCATGACAAGTACATTTATCATTATTGTTCACCATAAAAATACAATCACTGTCATTATTTTACATCATAAAATAACATTTATTATTATTTTTCACTATAAAATACAATTTTACATCATTTAAAGAAACTCTTTTTCATTGTTTCACCACAAAAAGAACATTTTTCTCCATTTTACGTTATACAAAGGACATGTTCCATGATCTTACACCATAAAAAAACACATTTTTAACATTAAAAACATACCATTATTTTTCACCATGAAATTTTCATCATTTTTTATGATAAAAAGAGCGTTTTGTATTATTTTGTATCATAAAAATACCAATTTTCATTGTTTTGTATCATAAAAAAGAACATTTCTCGTCATTACTGTAAGTCATTTACTGTCTGAGACATGAAATAATTTCTTGTGTCCTTCAGGTCACCAGCTCAGCTATCAGTATGTGGACAGCAAATGCAATGATGTGGTTGGACCAGGGCAGATTGTGGATCTACAGAACAAACACAAGTACAGTGCTTTCATTGGACCATGTTGCTCAAACGTAGGTGACCCTTCATGATCTGCTGAAGTGATGGTTCTATAAAGTCATAAGATTAAAATCAAACGTGGTCAATCAGATCAATCGATGATGCTGCAGTATTACAGTGGACCTAAGAAGCAAATGGCCTAACAAGCTTATGTTAGCAGATGACCTCAAAGTTGCGATGTTAAGCCATTATTTCGGAAGCTGGATATCAGCTGGGAATTATGTCACATCCGAGTTGACCAGTTAAATGTTCTGATAACGGCATATGATTTCCAAACCACGACTGGTTTACTGGTGTTTTATAGGGTCTAACCAAAATATGTTCGTTCCACTTTCTGCATCCAAGTCATTACTGTGAGAATTGTTAGTAATATCAGTTGATAGTATCATATTATGTGGTATTTTGTGGCATGGAAACATGTGCACAGATAGAATTTGGACAGTGCTAAGTGTGCAACTATATAAACTGTATAATACTACTCGGATCATGACTTTCCCAGTGGGAAATCTGATTTCCCAGTTCAAATGCAACAAAATACAGTATATATGTGCCACACTGGGAGCCACACATGTGCACACTGGGTGCTTAGGCCTGCTGCTGCGATATGTCAACGCATCCACAATATTGGTCCAGGCGAGACTGGCCTTTAAATAAACCCCAATAAATGGGAGCTGGATTTTTTTCTAGTTAAAAATTTATCAACTGATTTTAATTCGTTCTTTTTTATATTCAATATTTTTTTGATCTACATGAGGAAAAAAAAAGTTCTGACGTTCTAATGATCTCAAAAATGAGTGTCATGTATATATATATATATATATATATATATAATGACCTAGTGGGGAACTGACATGAAATAATGCAAGGAACAAGCTGGAAAATGAATTTTGAATTACATCTCAGGGTTGAGGAGCACAATGTAAAACTCTGCAATTGAGCGCCACCAACAGGCCGATTGGGGTGTGTCTGCTTGCCTGGCAAGATGCACTCAAACCTACCCTCCAAATTTTGTGCTGGGATTATGAAGGTTTTTGGGAGAATAAAAGACTAAAATTAAATCTTAACATATCCAACGTCCAGAAGACGTTACCTGAATCAAGTTACCTGGACCAGTTAATTAGCAAGACGTTGCCTGGACCAATATGGTGCTGTTAATGATCCAGCAGCCTAAGCTGGAACGTATTAAGAGTCCAAACTATAAGCTTTCATCGTCTACGTGAACCTCAACCTACATCACTAATGAATGTTTCAACGAGTGAAACATTACGCCTTGAGTGAAGTGTCTGAAGTTCATGTTGAACCTTTAGAAGAATGTAGCAAAGGTGAGGTAATTTCAGAAACAGCTAAGTGACTATTACATTTAATGATGTATGATATGAGAAAGTGGTTTGACGAGGTCATTACCACGCAGCCAAATGTCACCCAATTCATTACAAAGGATCATAATCATTAGAGAAATGAAGATCAAGTGCTCTTTCTGAAGAGTGAGTAGCGTGGAACTTTTCACTTCTCCTCGTTTTTTTCTTTCAAGGTCTGTGCAGTGACTGCTAAACTAGCAGCCTACTGGAACATTGCCATGGTCAGCCCCATATGTGCTGACCAGCAGTTTTTAGATAAAAAGGTGAGTCCAGAACAGACACTGTAGCGAGTTAACATTATAGTGGACACACATTTCATTTCGTTTCATTCATTGTAGATCTATAATCACAGACTGCAGTCCATCCGTTTCTCCGCATACTTCATTCTCCTCCTTTCACCCTGATCTTCAATGCTCAGGACCCCACAGGACCACCACAGAGCAGCTATGATGTGGGTGGAGGGTCATTCTCAGCACTGCAGTGGCACTGACGTGGTGTGTTGCACTGGTACGAGTGGATCAGACACAGCAGCACTGCTGGAGTGTTTAAACCCCTCAGTGTCACCGTGTTCCACCAACAGCGTCCTGTGAGCACTGGTGAAGGACGAGAGGATGACCAACACAAACTGTGCTGAAACAGATGAGCTTCTGTCTCTGACTTTACATCTACAAGGTGGAGACACTCGGTAAGAGTGTCTAATAGAGTGGACAGTGAGTGGACGCAGGGTTTAAACACTCCAGCAGCACTGCTGTCTCATACACTTGTACACGTATGGTCCTGACCATTAAAGGTCAGGGTGAAAGGAGCCTAGTGGTAATGTTATGGGCTGGTATTTTCACCACGAGCAGTTCAGACACGTGACCGTGGACCATCTCCGCGTTCCCATATGCTTAATTAGACATCCGAACTCTACAGTTAGAGGTCCCCAGAAGTGTGCTATTTTAAGAAGGAACCATTATATCATTTCTGTCACCAATTCTCTCTGTAACATCCAGTTAGTGTGGTCCATTGGGTGCAATGATTCAATGCTGCAGCCTGGATGACGAGTGGAAAGTTAAATGATGTTATTAGAAACCACTCTCTGAGTTTTGGGCAGCTGAACAGATGACTGAAATCAATGTTTTGCCCATGGGAACCAACTCTGTGACGGATGGTCAAGTCAACCTAGTAATGTCTTTTTCATCTGAGCTTTCTTGTCATTTGGAAACAATTCGTTCTGTGCTTTGCTGACTCTTGAGTGACGACTTGCAGGCCTTCCCCACTATGACCAGGGTGTTCGGCCCATTCACTAAGCTGGGGGCTTTCTTCGTGGAGATCTGCAAACAGTTCGGTTGGCTCCGGATTGGCATCATCTATGATAGGAGGCCTACGTGGAACATTCCAGCAGAGGGGATCAGGTATGCTGCCTCTCTTGGTGGACAATAGCCAAACGAATACAGCCCTTCGATCTACTCCCTGAGAGGGTTCCCTCTAATACTACGCATGAGTGCAAGTCCGGGCTTTGCTTAGCATCTCCACATTGTACCGTACTGTTGCTTACACTGGGACGCTACATCACAGAAGCCCATTCCAGAGAAATGTAGCTGATGTTTGGAGAAATTTCCTTCTCTTGTCATTTGCTAAAACAATGGGGAAAAGCTCTGTTTTGAGTATTGCCACAAACACGGCAGCAGCTTCTCCATCTTATTCTCCAGTTTCGATATTAAAATAAGGTATTTGACCTTAAACGGTGGAGGCAGGTGAGGCATCATGGGAGATGAGCACACAGCAAACCTTTTGTTTATTTTTATTATTATATTAAAACATTTATATCAGTCAGATCCAATGAACACAGGAAGCTATGAAAAGTCACCACTTCATTCATTCTCGCAAATAAAAATAATAATAATCATAAAAACACCACCAGATTCATGGGCTGATCTTCTCTGGCTGCAGCTCATGAGTTGTACAGCCATCATTACTATGATTAAATTGTGTATTTATATAATCTCCTCCAGGGGTTTCCACCCACATTCCAAAAACATGGAGCTCAGATGAATAGGCTTCTAAATTGTTCTGGTGTGTGAATGAGTGTATGTGAGTGAAGGTACTGTATGTCTGTATGCCCAGATATGCCTGACCAACAGGCTACTAACAAGGAGTCTTCATAGGACAGTCCTGCCCTGGCTGTGGTCTTGGCTTTGGAATGCAGGTTGTACTCTTTCTTTTCTTCTAAAAGGTACCAAGCAGAGCATAACAACATCACAGTGGTAAAGTATCTGGAGATCCAAGAACCTCCATCTGATAACTCCACACTGCTGCAGCCCTTGGCCTTCACTGACATTGTCAAAGTGTCTCGCAGTGAGTACACATCCCTTGCTTCTTCAACTCCACTTGGACTGAATGGATGAATGATGACGTTGCTCGATTAAGGTTACCTGAAGTGACCTCCAGGCCTTTACTTACAGTAGAATTATTTCACCCACAAGGAAGTGTTGGACTGCAGTGCTGTTCAGAAGGTCGATGAAGGTGCATTTTGACTGATATGGACAATATTTATTGATCTACACTTACAGAAGTAGTGTCTCTCAGTATGGTTTTGGGTTTAACGCAACATGCAATTGTGATGATCCATCCCATGAGGCTTGAATATTTTCACTCAGTTCCTGCAGATTGTGTGGTAGGGCTGGAGTGTTGACGATGTCCAATAGCAATAGCGAATCGACTGACCACAACATAGTATCTGTGTCTTCAAGACGAGCTCTTGAGATGGTAGTAGTATGCAGATGAGCATTATCCTGATGGACCACTAGTTGCAGGACCTCATTAATGTAATTTTGGGCTGTCGAAGTGCCTGTAATGAAGACCAATGACAGCGGGCCTTCGGACAACAAATTGAAGACCATGGTGTCTCCACACACGTTCATTGGTCGTCTCGAGACTCGTCACTGAACACACCATTGCAGTCGTGCATTGCAATCAGTTGATTTCTTCTGTTTGCAGCTATTTTTCTAATTCTGTTGCCGATTGTTCTGCAGTTGTAGTAATAGCAGCCCCTGGAGAGGTTGTACGCAGGCTTCTAATTGAAGCTCAAAAAAGAGGCTGGACCAATGGAGAATATGTGTTCTTCTGCTTCAAACCCTACAACCAGGAGGAAATGTTTGGCACTTTTGACTGGGAACAAGGTATGCTTTGTAGGACCTTACGTTATCTGATGATGCAATACTGAAAAGTTGTTTGATTGATGATGACCGTTGCCTTTCTTATCCTCAGGAGATGAATATGACACAGTAGCAAAGCAGGCCTATCAGGCACTTTTCCTCTTGTCCATGTACGAACCCAGTGATGAACCTTACAAGGCCTTTGCGGAAAATGTCATTAAGAGGTCAAAAGAAGACTTTGGCTACACATATGGACATCATGAGAAGGTTGGATTGGACATTATGACCAAGTTGCTCTTTGATTCCTGATATTATTCATATTGTTGCTGTACAAAAAAAACATCTCCAACATGGCAACTTTACAGGAGAAGGAAAAAGAGGTGTGCAAATGCACAATGCTTGTCTAGTCTCTGTAGCATTGCCAATACAATAGGACTCTCTTGAGCAGATAAACGCGAACCTATTGGCACCAAGCCTAAAGCCAGGTGTGGGCTAGAGGGGTATCAAGCCCCCCCAAGCATTGAGCTGTGGAGCAGTAGATCTGTTCTCTGGAATGATGGTTCTCTCTCCAATACTTTTGGGATGGGTTAGGGAGTTGGGGTGGTGATCATCCAACATCTTGACAATATAATACTTTTGTCCATATAGTGTTTCTGGCCAAGAACCTGATAATATTGCTGTACCAGTTGATGTACCAGTGGTTACCAGTGTTGGTATCTCCACAGGTTTCAGTACTGGCAGCCATTGCTCATGACAGCATCTGGCTTTACGCCCAAGCATTAAACGAAACCTTGGCAGGGAATTCAGACCCATTTGATGGCATCGCGGTCACTCGTCGGATGTGGAACAGGACAATCACAGGTAAACAAATTCTGAAATGTTTGCACTTACTGGCAAATAAACTGCAAAAACTGCACTGGAGAGCAACTGGTTATCATGGAATGCTTCTCTGT
The DNA here is from genome assembly GCA_034509495.1 of Acestrorhynchus altus. Taxonomy (NCBI): domain Eukaryota; kingdom Metazoa; phylum Chordata; class Actinopteri; order Characiformes; family Acestrorhynchidae; genus Acestrorhynchus; species Acestrorhynchus altus. Next base: position 5,633,974 of record CM067525.1, on the reverse strand, counting down.
TCCACCAGGCATTCAAGGAGATGTAACAATGGATGCTAGTGGAGACCGCGAGCCAGCTTACATGCTGGCCCACACTCAGGGCAGTGACAGCCAGTTTCAGGTGAAACAAGCATAGTACCTTGTTGGATGTCACGGTTTCGATGTTGGACCAGGCCTGTAGACAGCCTTCTAACCTCTAAAGGGTTCTTTGCTGGATAAAAGATATGTCAAATAGCTGGAAACCCTTTTGTATATATATATTATCATAATATCTTTGCCTTTGCAGGTCATTGCCAACTACTTTGGGACTAATAAGAAGTATGAGGCAGTGGAAGGGTTCCCCATTAGCTGGCCTGGAGGAAGAACGAGTCCTCCTAAAGACTCTCCTGAATGTGGATTTAAGGGAGAACTCTGCTCCAAACTGGGTACTACACCAGTTATCTGAACACACACTATACATACACTACTCAGGGAGCGAGAGAGAGAGAGAACTCCTTCTTCTTCTAGTTCTTCAGTGGTCAGGACCTTCTACTCACTTTCTCATACTTTCTCTTATCTCCAAAACCTGTTTTTCAATAGAAAGAGAATCACTGTTGGTAGATACACCCCATGAGCACCTTTGACTTTTTTAACATATTTAAAAATGTGGAAATATGATCTTCAGTTGAACTATATTGAGGGACGAAGGTCATTTAGCCAGACACATACATCATTTGCAAAATGTAAATAAATGAAATTTAGTTTTCTTATGAGAAAAAAAAAAGTTAGGACCACTTGTGCCTTAAAAGCTACAAAAATCAAAATTCTGTTAATATATACATCTCAAAGACCAATTTGAGTAGCAGAGGATGTGAAAATGACAATATCTGTCTCCTATAAATAATTTTCCAATTGTTTGGTGAATAAAAGTATGTATAAGAACATCCCACAAAATTGTCCTGGAGTTCTAAAGCTTAATAATCTCTAGAGCCTTGTGCAAAAGGAGGGATTTGCTCTGTGTATTATTATAAATATATTTGTTGCAAACCAAACTCATGATAGTACCTGTTGCTCATTTATGGGCCACTGACTCATTTTTATATTTGCTGGGTGATCATATAAACAACCAGGTTTACTCTGAGCAGTAGAGGGAGCTAAAGATCCAGGTTTGTTCACTGAACTTTTATCTCAAGCCTTTTTTTGGTATATATTCGATATATATATATGACAGATAAAGTACTGTGTGTGTGTGTGTGTGTGTGTGTGAGAGAGAGAGAGAGAGAGAGAGAGAGATTGAGAGAGAGAGAAAGAGACTGTCATCCAGGTTTGTGACCTCTGCTCTTCCTTTGATTAAAAAAAGAAGAGTACTAAGAGGAATGAAAGAAGAATATAACCTCACCTTGAATAATTCAATAATGCCTGCAAGATCTGAACCTTTGCTTCACTGAAATATAGATTTCACCCTTCTTTTTGACTGTTTTTCTGATTCACGTTCACCCTTCAGCGTGCAGGTAGAAGTAATAAAAGTGAGACGGTTTACGTAACCAGTCTAAATCCTCTTATCAGCACTACGAGCATATCATTCAGTGGGCTTTTACACAGCTATGATGCATATCTTTGTCCATATTTATCGATATTAATGTGTCGCGCAGTGCCAGAAACCACATAGGCAAGTCTGTTTGAAAGGGTGTGAGAGTGGCCCAGCTGTCCAAGTGCAGCCACAGCCATCCGTGCTCAGAAGTCAGAAGGCCAAGGGAGCTCTGTTGGCCTGACTTTTGCGGGGTGGGTCGCATGTCCCTCTCTCCACCCATAACTCAGGTCCATCAAATCCAGAGTGGGTGTCAATTGCCCAACTCCATTAGGAATCTCCCCCCCATTAAATATGATGCTCTCGACCCCACTTCCGAACGATCTGCGGGACCTGGTGCCATAATGCACCATTTATTGTTCCTAGTAACCTTTATCTTCATTCCCTTCTGAGCGCAAACAAATTGCACAACTACTTTTAATGATGAGACGGACGGATAATATCACTTGCCTGAAATTCAGTACATTTGTTACTCATTTCATTATTCAACAATTGAACAACCCAAGCAGTGAAAGTGTGAGAAGGCTTATGCATCTGGTCTAAATCCTCTTATCTGCACTGCAAGGGTATCATTCATCACGCTCATTCTTCTCGCAGTGTTACCTCTGGCTAGCCTTTGTTTCCAGAATAGGGTCCATTTTCTGACTTTCCCCCTCTTAGCACATTGACGCTGAAGCTTGCTTAACATGACATTATATTCAACACTTACATTGTATGAATGTAATGTGTTCCTGCAGAGGGAAGATTTTCCATCGCTGTGGGCCTTATTGTAAGCCTGATTGCAATGGGCATTCTCTACAGGTAATACAGCTTTATCCTACAAAATCCGGTTCTGTGTTGTTATCGCTGACCCATCCTATGGTATCCTACACTTTATGCTATCTGATTCCTTTGTCCTGTCAGGGAAATGTCTTGAATGTGGTATAATGGCTTTAGCAGCCCAGCAGAACTGACAGATGTGGATGTTTTGAAGAATGGAAAGATAAAAAAACTATGTGGCATTTACACCGGATGGGTCAGACTGACATATGGGAGGAGTCCAGAGACCAGGATCAGAATAACCTACAGACATATCATTTCATACACATATCATAACAAACTACAAGTCCTACCTTATCTAACCATGGGCTCATCATTGTGCATGAATTATCAGTGAATAATCCATCTTAGAAAACATCTGAAAATCACTAAATTCCGATGGAATTAAATCCCAAATTAAATGACAAATGAGCTTCCAGTGCATGTTTGTTTATTGCTCTGGGCAAAGACTTTTGATGGGATTCAATCAAGGCAACCGTGAGAGCCGCTCCTGAATCTTCCAGCACATCAGAAATCAAGTCCTGGTGGACAAGTGGTTGATGTGATTGCATTAGGATGCACGATGGGAAGAAGACAATCAGGGGGAGGAGTGTGATACTACTGACGTTCTGAGCTACCCTTGGATTATGCATATCCAGGTTGCATAGGCAGTGTTTCTTTGACTTTGAACTTGAACTTGTGATCTATGCTTCCAACTGTACCTCTGGGTACCGTCGGTGCCTTTGTTCTCTTTTTCCTACTCTTTTCTTTGTTTGCATAAGGCAGTGATCTCTTCTTTGAACGTTCTGGACAACCCTCTTAAAGCTACACTCTACAAACACCAAGCCAGTGCAGGGATTCAAGGTGTTTTCTCGCTGTCTCAGTCAAACTCCACTCTTGCTTCAGGTCTGAAACCATAAACAGACATTTCTGTCCATTCCTCCAGTCTGTCCACCGCAAAAAAGATGAAGCTGAGAAGATGAAGCTCTATCTGAGGGAAGACAAAAGGGAAGAACATTAGAATCAAACAAAGAAGATCCCAGAGCAACCAAACCTCAACATCATGATTCCCTTAAGCGCTCCTTCAGAAGCTCTGCCCCTCAAATTCATGCATGCCAAGATAATGATACAGACTTCCAGACCAAAAGAAATATGACAGAACCCAGTAACTCTGTCTCTTCCTCTCCCAGGAATGACTGCCCCCTACTTCTCTTTTCCCCTTTTACAACCCCAAACCTCAGTATAAACACCTGACTTTTTCCCAAATTCCAACTTAATTCCCAAATTCCAAATTTTCCAAAAATGTAATGGATTTCCTTTAATGTGTTAAATTGAAGGGTGGTTGTTGTACCCAGCACTGCTGGACAGCAGAGACCAAGGACATAAAATAATCCCTTTCCATATTAAATTACATAAGAATAAACAGAACAATAAAATGACTTTTAGACGTGGTTCTGGTTTAGTGGTTCTTGATTTATTTGAATGAGTGTGTAAGCCTACCCCCTCTCATTGTCTTTAGAGTCTGATAAGAGATTGTCTTTAGCTTGGTGTGCACTCAGTATTTAATGAGGTTTACCTTTTAAAGTTCCTTTCAAGTAGAGTTCAATGGGAATTCCACTTATTTCCAAGTATTATTCAGTTGTGAAGGTGGGCTGTGAATGGCTTTGCTTACATCTCAACCACTGAATTATCTATTATCTTGCTGTTGAATATTGAGCTTGAAGAGAAAGAAATGTATATTCCTTTATTAACAGGAAGTACAAACTCCAGGAGAGGGCCTCCAAGATGCTCTGGAAGATCAGTGCCGATGACATCATCATGATGGAGCCTCGCTCTTTGAGTGTGGCAAGCAAGGTGAGCAGTTTAACAGTTTTCTATAAAGATCATTATAGGATTTGGGATTTGGGAAAATGAAACTGATCCTATAACTGAATGTGATGACACTAATGACATAGAATTGTATCCAGCACAAAGTAGGGGTATTAAAATGGTGAAATTAAAATTCAACAGCATCAACCTGCATCACATCAAAGTCATTCTAGAGCATTTCTATTGGTCCTTTCCAACACTAGCTTGCCCCTCTCACTGATCAGTCAGAGTCCGTATGCAGGTTGAGCATGTACACGTGGACAGAGCAGTAAACATGCACTGGAAGCTCCTTTGGCATTTAAACTGGAATTTAATTCAGTTGGAAACGAGTGAATTTGATCTGTTTTCTGAGCTGGATTACTCACTGAGAATTCCAGTTGATGTCAGAGACTGGAAGATGGTTATAGGAAGCATTTAATTGACAAAAGTTAGGACAAAGAAGGAAAAAACAGCTATTAGGGCATAGGGTGTCCTAAATTTATCTGCCTATATCTGCCTTTTCTGCCAACCATTCAGTCATCTTTCAGAGCTGTTTTCCTTTAATTTCTTATCTTTGAGTAGAAGTGCCATCACGGTCCTCCCTCCATACTTTACCCTCTGCAAGCAGATTCTGAGACCCCAAGAACTTTAGCAAGGCCATGTTGTCAATTAGACTGGATCAGAACGCCACACCAACTCACCCCAGGACTTCTTTTCTATGGATGTTATTCAAGCGGACGAACTGAACACCTATGTTAGTGATGGTTGCACCTTAACGCAGCTGCATTCACTAATGAGAAGGAGGGTCCACAAACCTTTGGACCTACATTATGGCTCTTCTGTCTTCTAAAGCCCATTTAGAATGATAAATGTGTTTGTGTGAGTGTGTGTGTGTGCTCCAGGGCATGTAGTCCTACATTGTGTATTACATCCAATGCCAAGTCACACCGCATGGTCATCTGTTTATGTCACCATTTGCGGTTTTGCATCTGCTCATAATGATAGGCCTTACATGGTGATTACGTCATCCTCATGTGGTCATATTAGCAGTGTTCAGTTAAGCTGACGTATCTGCACACATTTCAAACCCCCTGAAATAACTGCTTTCACTACTAGCTCCTCTTAGCCCAATTCCATTTTCCATTCCAGCTGTTTTCTTGTGCCCACCAGGCCCAGCTCTTCAGAACTAGGTCTATACAAGCCTCACTGGAGTCCATCATTTGCAGCATGAAGGACAGGCCATCAGCCCACCGGACTGCAGTTTATAATGTGAGTCTGTGAGGCCTTGACCTTCTTCTCGCTACCTTGTGCATCAGTTAACACTGAAGTCCGTGGCAGCCTTGACTTCATGTATCTGTCTGCAGTACAAAAGGCCACACAGAAGCAATTTCGCCCCAACATGGAAGCAAAGTAGTTAAGTGCTGAATGAATGTAGCATGCCCTGATGGTGCCCTTCTCTCTGCCTGGGTTTGATTAAGGAGACTATCTGCTGGGTTCGCCTGTTGAATGTGAAGAACGTGTACCTGAGCAGCTACCTTCTCAATGAGCTCAAACAGGCAAGTGCAGTTCACGTCACCGTCAATATTCACTAATATTCTAATCCTCTGTGAATCGGTCATACATTCCACGGACATCTCAATCAATGGTTTGTTGCCATGCTTCATGCTTCCCGAAGACCTGGTGTCATGGTGAAGGGAACAATTTAATATGATGCACGATTATGTGAGAACATTCAAGATGCATTGGGATGGATTATTGCAGGACACTATTCTGAGACATTTGATGGCCTGGATCCATGATTCTTTGCGATGACTGGCAAAGTCATTTTCAGGATTTTTGGAATATTAAATATTTTCCATCCATCAGCTGGTGCAGTTTTACTCCTGATCCTGGTTGCTTTCAAGTGTGAAGAATGTTGCTTTCTGTTGCTTTCTGCATGTGCATCTGTGTCATGACGTTGCATAGAAGCCTTCAAAAAAGTCTTCAATAAAATTGCAAATGCTAGACACACACACACACACACACACACACACTGATTTCATGCACTATATGTTTCCAGATCATCCTCCAAAACACAATCAAAAAAATAGTTGCACCCATAAGAAATCAATGCACTGTCATGGAGTGCGCTATTCCAACAGGACAACGCTTGTCCCCACACTGCTGCCGTCTTAAGATCTCACCTTGGAGACACAGATACTATGCTGTGATCGGTCTCATCTCTAGATCTATCCCTGACTGAAAATGTGTGGGACTCTATTGGACACTCTATCAACACTCCCCCCCCTTCCGCACCATCTGCAGAACTGAGTGAGAACATTCAAGCTGCATGGGATGGATCATCACAGGACACCATTAGGAACCTCTACAACTCCATGCAGAGACATCTGGCATGTTGCGTTAAACCCAATGCCGTACTGTATCAGTCCACCTTTTCATTTATTGTTCCCAGTAACTGGATGATGAGTGTATATTAGCATGAGGACCTTCTTGGAACGTCTCCTTCAAAGTATTAAAAAATCACAATTTCAGACCTTTGAAGCATGACTGACTCTGACCATGTTTCTGTGTTCCAGTGCAGAGATCTGACCCACCAGAACATCTGTAGGTTTATTGGAGCTTGCCTGGACCCTCCCCAGCCTGTAATTCTGACTGAATACTGCCCTAAAGGAAGTCTGCAGGTTTTCACACTAATTTACATCACTAACCACTCTGTCACTCTGTTTTTCTTCCAGACTTCATTTCACTCTCAAAAATGTATAAACAGTCCATTTGTTATTGTGTTATACTGTATCGTGAAGTGCTACCAGTGTACGATAGGAAAGGCATCAATCAAAAGTAAATGACAGAACCTCCCCCATTTAAATTGGCAGGACATTTTGAAGAATGAATCCATTAAGCTGGACTGGAGCTTCAAATGCTCTCTGATGCTGGACATTGTGAAGGTAATGTGTGTGAGCATGTGTATGTGGGTGAGTGTGTGGACAAGGTGTTGGTCTAAACAAAAGCCCATCTTTGCCCCTGATTAATCGTACGCATCTCCTTCACTGCCACTCTCAACCAGACGCAGATGGAAATCACAGCTATCACTGACCGCTGCTGAAGGAATGCACACTTTAAACTAAGGAAAAATCTCTCACAGGAAAGCAGCCCTTCAACTACAGCTTCAAAACTGCAAAATGTGCATGTGAGCAGGCTTGCTCTGTTATGTGTGTATCTAGCATGTGCAAATGTATGGACACGTGTACACTCCTGTACTCCTGTCCAGCACCTTAGTAATAGATATACCTTCATCATCAAGGATGTAGACTGACATGATCGATATTTATTGATCTACACATGCAGAAGTTGTGTCTCTCAGTGCGGCGTCGGGTTTAACGCAACGTGCCAGGCGTCTCTGCATGGAGTTGTAGAGGTTCCTAATGGTGTCCTGTGATGATCCATCCCATGCAGCTTGAACGTTCTCACTCAGTTCTGCAGATGGTGCGGTAGGGGTGGAGTGTTGATAGAGCGTCCAATAGAGTCCCACACATTTACAATCAGGGATAGATCTGGAGATGTGACTGGCCATGGCATAGTATTGAGCTCTTGAGATGGCAGCAGTATGATGTCGTGCATTGTAATGGACTTTCCGGGACTTCTTATTGGACTATTTTTTGCGTGCAACAATCATAAGGAGATGTGCAGTAAAACTGCACCAACCATAGAGATGAATGGTATTGTATCCAATGTTGGAATAAAAAACTGTGTTATATTACTAATAAATATTTACAAACTGTGTGAAATCTGTGTCAACTAGCTTTACAAAACACCCCCAGGCTGTATGAGCACCCATTAATGTTTATAAACAGGAAACCCCTCTATAAGGAGCTTGTGGTGAATATTAAATAAAATAACAACCATTAATAATATAACAGGTGATTCCACGCTTTTAAAAAATGTGCAGTAAAACGACTTGTCCCCTGTCACAGGGAATGGACTACCTACACTGCAGCCTCCTGCGTTCCCACGGCCACTTGTCTTCCTCTAACTGTGTGGTGGACAGCCGCTTCGTCCTGAAGGTCACTGACTTTGGACTCACTGCTCTGAGACACTCAGGCTCCGGGGACAACTCCAGCCAGGACCACTGGACCTGTGAGTTTACATCCCAGAATTGACATTTTGGCATTTTTTCTGTCTCATCTGAATTCCTTTGAGCATTTGGGAATCTTGGAGTGCAAAGGGAAATATTTTCCACTGAACTGTAGAAATAGATGGAAATTGGATATGGATTTCAGTCTCATTCCCACTTCTTTGAAATTCTGATCTAGACTGCACTGCGTGGATAGCATTGCATTTCTCACAGAAGGGCGTTTTCCTGGGTTTTTCCTTCAGACAAAATAACATAGGCATGGTATTCCGTACACGAAACACTTCCGTGCTGAATATAATCTGGTGTCATTGTCATTTCTTCTTCTGATGTCAGCTGGATATTTCTGGCTGGTGGACTGTTCTCAGTCCAGCAGTGACACTGAGGGGTTTAAACACTCCAGCAGCACTGCTGTGTCTGATCCACTTATTCCAGTACAACACACACTAACACACCACTGCATGTTGAGAATGACCCACTGTCCACATAATTCCTGCTCTGTGGGGTCCTGACCATTGTGTGTGTATGTGTGTGTGTGTCCCCTCAGCACTGCTTTGGAGGGCTCCAGAGCTCCTGAGGGACACCATGCCTCCTAATGGCACTCAGAAAGGGGATGTGTACAGTTTTGGCATCATTGCACAGGAAATAGTGTACCGCAGAGGACCCTTCTACATCCACCACAGCTCCCTGAAGGCAAGAGGTGCGTGTGAGTCCAGGTTCTTCCTGGCTATACTTTTAAAATCATGTATGGGTGTGATGACTGTACTCGAGAGGCTCTTCAGCAGTGCTGTCAGAAACTCAGCTCTTTTTAACAGCAGCTCCTGATCAGCTGTGACTGATGGAGATTCGGGGCTGCAGGGGTTCCACCATGTGTTTCTCTACTGTTCTGTCTTTGTGTAGCTCTGCCCCACCCCTCGTTCTCTCTCTCTCTCTCTCTCTCTCTCTCTCTCTCTCTTTCTCATTAACCCTTTGTCTCTTGACCACCATTCTCATTTTGTTCTTTTTTTCTACTCTCTCTCACATTCTAACCCTCTTTTGGCCACTATTCTTATTTACTCTCTCTCTCTCTCTCTCTCTCTCTCTCTCTCTCTCTCTCTCTCTCTCTCTCTTTCTCTCTCCATTTGTCCTTCTGATATTAATTTTCAGTTTTTCACCCCCCCCCCCTCTCAGAGATCACAGAGCTGGTGAAAGCTGGAGGGGGTACACCGCTGAGGCCTCATGTGGATGCTGCTGAGTGTGAGGAGGGGGTGGAGGCTCTGTTGTTGAGCTGTTGGAGAGAAAAAGCAGCAGAGCGTCCCGATTTCTCATCCCTCAGAACCAGTGTGAAGAAAATGTGCCCCAGTGGGTCAGTACTGACGTAACACTCTCATTTTACACATTAAGAATCCTACTGAATTATGCAGATATTTCATTATTACACCATCATAAAGGCCCTTTAATTGCATTTATACATATTTTATCTGTATATACAGTATTTCCGTGTCTGACCTTTAAGCTCGACAGGCCAAAGCATTCAATCCAAAATCTCAAAGCCTCTTTGTGCTCTGAATAGTTTTTAGTTATACTTTTTTATTTTGCACCACCAGGTTTTAAATGACATGAAATATTACCCAAAAGTAGTTTCCTCCACAGGGTGGTTGGACCCTCCCTTAGAGGTAGGGTGAGGAGTTCAGTCCAGGAGGGGCTCGGAGTAGAACCGCTGCTCCCGCAAGTTCAGAGGAGACAGCAGAGGTGGTACAGGCATCTGGTTCAGATGCCTCCTGGACACCTTCCTTATGAGGTGTTCCAGGCTTGTCTGACCCGGAAGAGGCCCGGGGGGAGAACCAGGACACGATGCAGAGATTATATCTCTCAGCTGGCTTGGGAACACTTTGGAATCTTCATAGTAGAGCTGGAAGAGATGGCTTGGGAGAGCAAAGGCTGGGCCTCTTGCTTAAGCTGTTACCGATGTGACCCTGACCCCAGATGGATGGATGGATGGATGGATGGATGGATGGATGGATGGATGGATGGATGGATGGATGGATGGATGGATGGATGGAATGGATGGTTAAAATACTGCTCAAAGACTTTGTGGGCAGGTTTGACATTGTGAGACATGCAAATGATTCAAGTTTCATGCTGGGCCACTTGTGATGGACAGACCTTAATGCTATATCTTACTGAGCATATCATCTAATTGTGTGTACATTCCAATCTGACTCATGCCTTTGTGTTGGTAGCATCCTTTGCAAGTGAAGTATGGCTCTCAGAAGGGTTCCAAAGCAATTTGAGCAGTTGGAAGAGTTTGAGGGGGGTTGCTTTGTAGGGCTCTGTGAAGTGGGATGGTCTTATCAATCTATCAATTACTTAACTAGGTGTATATGCTGTGCTGCTCAGTAGTCTCTCAAGTTTGTTTAGATGAAGGTCAACACAAGCACACAACAAAACCCTTGATTTTGGAAGAAATGAACGAGCAGGTGTCCATAGAGTGTAAATGGCAAAGTGAGGAGATTTCTTTGGTTTGACTGTTTCGCTCTTTTTGTTGAAGGACAACGCTTTCAAAGGCTCTGAACAAAACATTTGGCGGGGATTTAATATAATAACCTGTGGCAGAATGAAGAGAACATCTTGTTCGCCACGTCTGAAACAGTGTAAATGTGCCCTGAAAGGTAGGACATGGTCGTAAAGGCCAAATAGTTTGTCTTTAAGGTAAAGTGCGCTCAATGTACCAGGAGAAAGAACAAATCTGTACTTCTTAAAACTCTCTCTCTCTCTCTCTCTCTCTCTCTCTCTCTCTCTCTCTCTCTCTCTGTACAGTCTTTGTACTGTGTGTTAGTTATGGGATTCAGCTGTAAGGCTGTGTAAGTGTGATGAAAGAGTGTGTTTGTGTTTGTGTGTGTGTGTGTGTGTGTGTGGGG